>UZAN01039962.1:36079-50503 GCA_900618425.1 Echinostoma caproni
ATGCTATTCTACAATATGCAATCACTCGCTCATCGTCCTTACTGTCCCTTCTCTCCGGTTACCATTTTTGGTTTTGGTTCTTCTGAGGCGTTGCCGGCTATTTCTCTTTCCGCAGCGTTTACCTGTTCATCCCGTACATAGCCAAATAGCCATCCACGTCAACTTGTTGTCGCAGATATCGTATTCTCCTTTATTTATTTTTTGCTGAACCGTTAAGCGATAGAATAATCTTTTACTAGTTTTAGTTCTGACTGTTCCAATGCTCCCATATTATATCCATTGATCATACTGTTTACTTATCATACTGTAATTCACTTCCTATCTGATACAAATATCGTAGTAGATACAGTAGTGGTTGTAGCAATAGCAGGGATATTAAAAATAGTAACTAGTAAACCAGCCCAAGTTTTTCTCAATTCCTCATTTGTTGTATTATTCCCTTTATTTTTCTACCATTTGTTAGATGCTTTTAGACTATCCCTTTGTATACTTGCTTACCAGCATCACAATCGGTGCAGTTAGAAGCGATCCATGACGTAAGCACTTTGTCCAAGAATTCACAAAAAAAAGAAATACCAGTAATTCTAACATGTGAAGTACCGATGTGATTCTGGATTTTTACTCCAGCTGTAATCCCTTTCGTGATGACTGCATGAGATAGGTGTGGAGTTTTGGTGCCAGTCTACTGGTAGAGGATAAAATGACTGGATCAAAATTTCATGTAAATATTTTTTTATCATTTGCGTAAACAGTAAAGTTCACCTACTCAATGAACAAATTTAAGCGCTCCAAATGTTGCTTTCAGGGAATACATTTGGTCAGAGTTTATTTTCCTATTCGGGTCAACGGCATTCGCAATCACACACACACAACGCATGCCTTCTCACGCTTCACTTTTGTTTCTGGTAGACACATCAATTCGGTGCAAAACTGGATGCATTTGAACCGGGGAAAATGTACCAGTTCCGAATAGCCGCCGTCAGTCCTCATGGTACACGAGGGTTTGGTCCGGAATCCGAGCCGNCCGAGCCGTATCCGAGCCAACCGGAACCACCGGCTCCACCTGGTCCCCCAACAAACGTGACCGATTCTATGTGGCGTTTCTATTCCAGCGGCAGTATCAGTGTACTGCTTAGCTGGCAACCTCCGATTCGAACGGACTTGCCCATTATGGAGTATGTGGTAAGTGAGAATATCTCATTTTCGGTCATAGTAGTAGTTGTTGATGCGGAGTTGTCTGCGATGTCTTGTTCTGTGAATGAGTTTCTTTCGCAACCGATACATTTGTCCGTTTCTTCATAGGTATACTGGGTGATTGATCACGGATATATACAATCCGGTGGGCAGGCTTTGGAAGGATTAACACAATTCAGTCACACTCTTGCTCCGGTAAGTGTTCCTTTTCAACCTGTCGATATACTGGCCATTGAAAGATTCTGTGTCGAACGGATGATGAAGCATTCCACTGGATCTCGTGGTATTCATCATGGTGAAAGTCAGAAGCACTTTCTCTCTCTGTCCCTGTCTCTGAGTGCGGACAGCCGTGATGAATGAATGCGCGGATTGACTGATGGATGGAAACACTGCGTGGATGAGCTGTCAATCTGCAGTTACTTGTTCTAACCAGCCGGTCGGTCGGTCTGTCCGTCCATTAATGAGTTCTCATGTAAAAGAGGACAAGTCCACATCGATCGGACTCCCGTACACAAAAACACACACAAGTACACAAGTGGATGGGTACACGCATACAGGCAGTGAGTGAGAAAGTAATCGGAGAGCAGAAGTCCCGGGGAAAGACCAACCGGCTAGTCTAATCCACAACCTAACTTGGTCATTCTTAGTGTGTGGGCCTAGATTTGTTCTGCTCGTTCTCATGGTGTGGTGGTAAGGGTTTTCGGTGATGAGTGAGTGAAATGCATATATATATCCATCGGTAAACACCGCACAAGGATGATCAAGCAACTGCGTGGGATGAAGTCAAAGGAAGAGTGTGTGCTAGAGCGGGAGCGGGACGCAGGAAGGGGGAGTCCGTGCGTTTGTATATATATAGAGAGAGGAAACGGTTTGGTGAACACCGGGGACATCTGTCCATCTTTTGAAGAGCCTGATGAATGTTTACCGTGCAGCAATTTTTCATGCGCGCTTGGCAGTCCACCAACTTGGTACGTGGAAGTTGAACGACTGAATAGAGTGAGATGATAACCAGATAGCCGTTGGAGATCTCCATTCTTCGCACTTCTAGAAAGAACCGATCTGGCGGGAATGCACTTTTGAACACAGTCCAAATTAGAGCGATCGGTTCAAACATTTCGAAGAGCAGATTTTATCGGCACTCCATAAAAATTTCAACAAAAATTCAAGAAATCCTATGAAGCCCGAGATCAAATGCGTCTTTATCATGGAACAAGAAGGATGAATAATGAAATATACAGCGAAGTGTGTCAGAGGAACTCCTATCTAATGCATAGTTCATCGAGATTTTAGCGTATATTTATGAAAGATAGTGTTTCTGTTTAAGGTGAACATTTTACTCGTCTGAGATATTTAATCTGAATGGAATTGATTGTATGATGCTTACTTATTGAATATGCGGTATTGAGGATAAAGCTTTGAACATCGGTTTGTTTCCTTGTGATCCACCCATGGATGCCACATTTTTTCGGTCAAACGCGGTATCCAATGGCGATTTTCGCGGGAAATTTTTTTGTCGTTCACACTGTCTGTTTCAACTAGCAATCGACAAATGAGACTCCAATCAGTTTCATATGTTCAATAATTAACTTAAGGAAGGACGCTGCACTTATACGAATTTCTACATATATTTATCGGGCTTCTTTAGCCATTTTGAGGAGAATCTTCACATCCTCAGTTTGAATACTGCTAAAGATGTTTGTTGTAATTTTGAATATGTTTCATTAATATATCATCTAGTCTATCCGAACACTGATGTGAGTGTTGCTTTTCCAATGTGCATGTGGTTAAAAATTGACGTTCAACTGAAAATCTGTGACTACAGAGTTCCGCAGAGGAGGTGCCAAACTACTCATTTCCATTGACCACATCGACTCAATTTCAATTAGTGATTAAGAGGCATGTTTGTTTAATACTGGGAAGCACGCGACAAACACGCATTACCTACACCATACAGCGCATTCTGTTTCACTCGAACATAAGAAGTAATTTATTTTCATCATGTCTATCAAACCATGATAAATCTCTGCAAAGTTTAAACCCTTATTTTCGGCTAAACAGTACTGAATTTCCCATTTTCATATATTTTTTTAAGTTATCCGCTCCATTTTGGTTTTTATTTCATCTCCAAATCTTTTATTTGCAGGATCGCTTGCAATATGTCATACAAAACTTGAAACCAGCAACATCGTACAAAGTACAGGTAAAAGACATTTAATACAATGTTCCGATTTTATAACAAATAGTCATCATTATTCATTACTAAGTAGTGAGCAGGCATTACTTAACCAGGCTACATCATTAGGCATATAGAAAAATCACGTCTTACCCACTGATGGGGTAAATTTGTTATTGGGGAGGAATAAAGTGATTGGATACAAAATGAACTGGCCATTTAGAAAGGGTATGAAGTATCTGTGGCTCAAGCCTTGCCCGTTGTTTGACGTTTTTTTGTATGAGGTTGATACCTGGCTCCTGAACGTTTCTCTCTATAGCTAGTTAAAATTGTCAGAGGAACATAGAGCGAGGTATTTCAAGCTTTGCACAAACTTGGTAAGTGCATCAGGGAGTATCTTTGTCACACAAGTGGTCATTAGGTTGACTGACCTTGTTGGATAATTCGGTTTTGCGAAGTCAAAGGGATTGATGCCGTCTGTATACCTTCAGATATACATATATATATATTTAAATTTTTGATTGAGTGACTTACTGAGTTCTGAGCATACATTTATATTTATACTTTTCAGGTAACTTTATTCTCATTGCGTGTTTATATGTTTATCGAAATGAAAGCAACAATTTTAATTGTTGATTGTCTGCTTCCTTTACGCGTACGAGTGCGGCACTCACAAATGGTCTGCCAATACTTTTATTTATTTCATTGATTTAGGTTACTGCAGTGTCTTACTGGCACGGTCATGGTCGTCTTCTTTCACAACCGAACACTATCTTCCTATCGACACAATCAATTCATCCCATTTATTCACATCAGTCCACCATGGAGGACAAATTCCGAGGTTAGTCTGCAGTTATTAGAGATTCATTCACACTGCAAAACCGGTAAGAATAGATTGTTTCAGTAACTCTTCTAGTGCCGGGTTATATGCACAATACTCACGACAGTTAACACATAACATGTTCGACCACAATAGATTTTGCTTCGACAGGTGGGTGGTACCTTGGAGACAACAAGTTGAAAGTGAGGTCGCGTGAAAGGTAAACGGACAAAATCCCAAAAGGAATGAATGAGAAAAATACATAACAGATCGCATAACCAGATAGCCAGAATTGCTGAATATGTACGCCTATTTACAGTAAAATAGTGGTGTGGCAGTGTTTTGAAGAGTATCGAAGGTCCCGTTGATGTAAAACGAAATAAGATTTCTCCAATAGAGGGGAGTTGCACGATGTATATTGGATTGGTTTACCGTGTCTGTAAATATGCATGGTCCAAAGTGACAAAATTTCAGCATTGTGAAAAAATATTCCGAGTCAACCTCATTAATCACTTGTTCACCCAGGTAAGAACAGAGTCAAATTATAACCACGAGCATTCTGCTTTGTAAATTGTTACTCAGACCATAATACATACATTCGAGTTCGATGCAATATAAGTATACAATTTTATTAGATTTAATCATTCGTTGTCCCGAATAAATTGTTTCTTTCGGATTTCAGTACCAATGCGAACGTTTCCAAGTGAACAGAAATCTTCCTGTGACTGTGGCCCCGAAGATCCGGTAGAGAGAATTGTGAGACTAGAAAAAACATTTTTTGATCATGGAATGCTCAAGTCACAGATGTTATTCACACCTCGTACGTCAATAATACTCGTTATTAATATAATGATTATTATTATTAATTACGCTCTTTGGTTAGAGTACATACTCTATTTCTCACCGCTGATACATGTGTTTATCGATTTGATAATCAGTTCCCCCTCCGAGGAAGGAGGCCAGGAACACGTGTGTCATGAAAGAGACACTTTTTTCGCAGACTTATGATAATTGTGACCTACCGTATTATTCCCGACACTTGTATCTTGATTCATCGATTGTCATTCACAACCCGATACACTCACCCGACTCACTCTCTCTCTCCATCCAATCACATCTATGCTTTGTTCTGGAATATAGCTACGAAAGGACTGGACTATGTATTCGAATGGTCTCCACAAGTATGCATCAATTCCAAAGAAAGTGATATACTCACACTGAAGCAACGCTTAACTGTCCCCGCCAGAGTGAGTCATAAGGAATCAAAGTCAATAAATCCGGTGAACAATTCTTATCATTGATTTTTATCACGGCTCTGGTCATTCCCCCGCCCTCAGCCATTTGAAATACACTAATGGTCAATGCGGTTTTAGTCTTTGATACTCATTAAGTTAATTGTTTTTCAAATGGGACTTTAATTGATAATCAAACAAATTCAAATTAAACTAACTTAATCCAGTGGTAAAATTTGAATGAAAAAAGAAGTGAGTAGAGACAGGAAAACATATACGGAAGATAACTGGCGACAGCTCCTCAGTTTTGTACTTACGTGATTCAGTAGTTATTGTTGTCTCACAACTGGTTTTACGAAACAATTGAAAGGCAGATGAAAACAAAAACGCAGTGGATTATGACAAATGTTCAAATCTTTGTTAGTTAATATAGCGCGACGTTTTTTTCCATTAAGCGAATGCGTAATCCTGTTTGGGTATTTGAAACAGAGCTGAGGGTACCAAATATTCTGCTGAAGCTTGCAATGTTGAAGCGATTTTCTCTTCAGAACGATCGCTTTATTCTTCAACTCAACAGTTTGAATCTACGGCAGTTTTTCGTAAATGCAAATAGCTAACGTAACTTTCTGAGAGCTCCGTTATTGACGGTTTTTAATTTAGATTCGCTTTAGCATTGATCAATTCAGTTTTCTAGCTGGTCCTATAGATCCATTTACTTGATTAGACAGATAGGGTCTGATCTTCGTGTTTTCCTATTTGCTAAGGATATCTGTAGTTAGCAGGAGTGATCTACCGCAGTGCTCCCCAAAAAATGACTAGTGACGAGCCACTGCTTCCATTGATTGGCACTATATCTGGTCTTTGATAGCTGAACTCTCGAGTACCAGTGCATTTTGTGCTTTTAAAAATCATGAAACTCACTCATTTCTTGGGAGCACGTGAGCATTCAGGTCGTGTCCAGAAGCAATTTCATCACGTGGAATCTGTTCAAATAAAATGAAAGTAAATTAATACTGGATGAATTTTTTCGAAGGCTGGAACATCTGTTGCTCACATACACTGCTATGGTAAACATCAGGGTTATTCCTCGACAAAAATATATGGGGAAAAGGTTGGCTTAGTTTCCATATGTTCACTTTCGTCGGGAGTATTACTTGAGTTTCAGCTCAGCGTACTTCCCAATGTATGCGAGAGAAGAGTAGTTGATCTTGCGTTTCTCCTTAATAGTGTTAATATCGATCTCTTTAACAAAAGGTAAGCAGAAAAATAGTCGTTCCAATGAGAATTACGACAAACATCAATAAAGGAACAAACTGGCTTTTATCAGTCAAGTATTATTGCACTATGGCAACCAGATTTTTCCCAGACGCAAAAACATTTGAGTAGGTTATTGATAACCGGATGACGTTTGATTTGGACTATGTGGCGTCGAATATAAAAAGTGGTTGTGCTACCAAGATGAACGTTGTCCATATTCGCGACAGATCTTTGAATTCTGGAGATTGTTTGTTCACAACGTTTGTCCATAGTTATAACCCCAAACTACTTTTCAACTTATTTTGAAATGTTTCTTTGTTTCCACAGACCCGAGTGGTCACATTAGGAAATCTAAGTTTCAATTGTCGATACGTGGTGAAAATCATAGCATCTACCAGGCAACGTTCAACTAGTGACCCCAATTGGTTGAATCCGGACGGAGTTCAAAGTTCAGCTTCATCAAATGGGAATCCTGAGCTGAATGATCCGGAAGTCTTCCCCGTCAGACGTAGCTGCTTTTGTACTCCATCCTGTCTGGAAGTGGAGGTGGGCCAAGGTCCGGCTCCGGCTAATTGTGCCCCAGCAGGTAATTGCCTCAATCTCTTTCGACTCAATTTGCAAATAGCTGTTCCGTCTTATATGATTTACATTTGAAAACAATTTTCAACTGCCTGTAATACTGGTAATTATTCATAACAATAATAATTTTTATTATCAATATTTAGTGAAATATGCTTCAAAAAGAAAATAAGGTAAAAATGCTTTATACATCCTTATTTTTTGTCTAAATGTTGGTTGAGGAAACATCGAATGAAACTTACGATATCAATACAACAACCCTGATGTTTAGGAATTCCATAGTATTAAACAGTAACATTCAAGTTAAACTCACTCGCAAGCATTTTGAAAGAAAAATATCTTTGTATGCATCTCTAGGAGCGATTTCGAGAATAGCTAATCTCGAGGAGGAGTAGAAATGATAAAGGGACTGTATTTTATGTGTAGAAAAATAGATCAATTACATATGCGAATTCGATTACCAATATGCAAATGCAAAATGACTATATACATCTATCTCATGAACGGCAGGCAGCACAAAACGAGTTTTCTGCTTGTAGATTGGTATTGCCCAGTTATTGACTGCATATATCTACGTTTTACTTTCGGTACCAAATTTTCTTTACTGGCTGTTGCTTATGGTACATCTTTTTGTCCCATAAGGAAACACGTTAAAATGCTGTATACTGTAATGAAAAAATTCTCCCTTGTTTTCCGTTCACTATGTGGAGTGATCCGCAATGAAGGTCACTCTTCTTTTGAGCCACACTGGCTGTGGTCGCTGCTTACTTGTGTACGTGAATAATCGGTTTAAGTCGATACTGGGGGCATTATTTACGTTCTACTACTATCTCTGTTTCACTTTCTCTTAGGAAGTGAGGTTGTGAGCTTGTTCCTGTTTGCCTGATAGAAAGCCTGTAAGAAAACGAGTTGAAGAAAATAGCTGCTAACTAACAGTAGAAATAAATCTATACAAGCTAGTGGAGTGAATTTCAGTTGGCCGAGCATTTTCTGGAGAAAATTTCCTTCGAACCAATCAGATAGTCTTCTGACGATACCGTTCTCCATATCACGTGATGTGTTCACTCCAGTTAGTAGTGATTGTAGATATACCAAGGATGATGAAATGACTAAAATTATTCATACATTCATACACACAACATTATCCCGGAAACTGGCGTGACAGATGTTAATCGGAGCTGATCCTCGATGCACCTCATTCCTGAGTTCCTCCGTTCATTGATTCTACGTATAGGAATCGCAACAAGTGACAGATCATCCAACGAACCGCACCTTTGTGTTCCTTTTCATTCTTTTTCACCCAAATTAGATCCAGGACCGCCACCACCTCCGGCCAAATTGACTGCCGCCCAAACTGGATCGTTGGACTATCGGATTAAATGGGATCCTCCGAGACCGAGTGAAACACAAACCAAAACGACGATGCTTGTGAGTCGTCAGCATACGCGATCTGCTCTACTCGGTCCCCTGGTCATGGGCACCAAATATCGTGTGGTATGGGCTCCTCGAATAGATGAACCGGTCAACAAGGACATGTATAACGATGATGTTGGTTTCAGTCCGATTATGGACACACAACAGTCAGACGTTCGGATAGTGGAAGAAGTGAGTCGATCACACGGGTGACATGAGTATAAACAAGTATTTCTGGAACTGTTGGAGCAAACTTGCGTGGCTTTTGTTTATGAGCCTTATGGTTTCTAGAGGAATTCGAGGAAAAAACAATATTTTATGAGTACGGCTGCTAATAAATGACTAATTTGATTGTAGTCTGGATAACATTACTGGAAACCACAGAATCGCTATTTGAGAGCAATGCCGTTTTTCTGATCACAGTGAGAACAAGTAAATGCAATGAGATGATTTCCTTGGAGTTAGGTGGGTATCATAGCTGGGAAAACTTTTCAGGGGTTCCTTCTATACTGATCTCTGTTTTTCATGACAGAAGATGTCCATCTTCAGTTATGGAACTACTAACGAACTTTTTTACTTCCTTTTTATTGAATACACAATGATACAATTTTCATGAAGCGGGAAGCGGCCAATCAAAGGGCTGCCATTTTGCCATCCTGGTGGGTAGTACGGAAATGCTTTGGGGTAGTTGCAACTTACATGTTACCTTCTCACATATGGGACTGTTAACTATCGCCCGGTTATGAAAATGAGATTTTTTGCTTAGGCTTTTGAAAGTTTCATTGTGATATGCACCTTCCAAAAGAAAAAACCACATCGCTATACAGCACAATTCATGTCCAGGACGGTTTCGCTGCATCTCAACATGGCGCGTACTACAGGGTTTTAACATGGCAACGAAGTAGAGTGAAATACAATAAAACAGACAAATATAAAAGGGGGAAGGGGTAAAAGGACCATGTCATCAGAGTAAGGATAAACTAACAAAGTTCTTTTCGTTGAAACGGGAAACGGGCGTCGGGCCTCCATCGGTTGATTGCAATCGCTTCTGCAAACCTCATCAATCTGGCGACTCGTGACTAGAGAGTTCAAGACGCCGTGCTTTGGTCGAACTTGTGTTTCGTCTTCAGATGTCTAGCTGTCTGATTACCGGGTCTTTCTATGCAGCGAACTAGACTTCCATTACGTCATCTGAGTTTGGATACAATTTGGAATATGTTCAACCACCCGGTTACGCAATTGTTGCTCTGTTCTGTTCACGTAAAGCGATCCACACCCAAGCTGGATTTGCTAAATCAGATATGAGTTGTCGTACAGAGGCAGACTTCTTGTGCGGGGTGTGTGGGTATTTTAGTTATTCGATAGACGATTTGGAGGTCAGCTGCATAGTAGATTCGAGAGAATGCCAGTCGTTATTTTGAGCGGATAACTTACGTCATTACCTTTGAATAGAAGGCACAACTTAACCCGCAATTTTAGAGCTGACACAACAGTCTATTTTTAGGTCTATGTTTGCTGTAATTATCAAGAAGCGTTTCGGAGTAAGCGTTTTTTTGCTAGCATCTGCCGAAGCTTTGTAGTTCTTGCCCAAGTTTGTTTTGTTTTTATTAAATAAGGTATAAAAAAGACCACGTTTATACTCCATGGGTATAAAGCTCTCAAAGTGTAAATATTGGTTCATCTAGGTCTCCTGTCCGTCAGAAAGTTGTTCCATTCTCCTTTCTGGTCACGTTGATGTCAAGGTAGTTAAGTGTATTGTTGCCTTCGGATTCCGTTGTGAACCAGAAAATATGGATGTAGTATATTAAGTTTATCTAGAATTATTGTCGTTTCTTCTAAGCTTTCTGCTTAAACCAGGGTCTCTTCAACGATATAGAAGGGTACGCTCCGGAATGTTATTTGCCCTTTTTTCGAGATCTGCCGTACACAAGTTTGCTGGGTCTGGGTCTAGTGGGCTGCCTACAACAGCATCATCGACGTGCCTGTACGTATATCCTTGAAAAGAAAAAGACATTGGTTAAGCAAAGCAGTATTAGACATTCAAGGAAGGGTATCGGTAGACTCATTGAAATATTTTCGCTCTTGTTATGATTGCAAATGAATTTTTGAATTCGCGAAATGGTGTTTTACTAAATAGGGACTAGAAATCGAACGAAACTGTGTTTTCCTAATATGTTCATTTTGTAAAAAATATCCACCAATTCAAAACAGTTCCTCAGTGCATGATCTGGACTGATTCTAACACCTTGACTAGCCATTTCGCCATTTCGTGCTGTGGTGAGTTCGTCATGGATAGGATTTGCCTGAGTGACACGTCTGTGGAGTTTCGGCAGGCCACAAAGTTTTTGAATGTGAATTCCGATCGTCTTCAGCCCCCGTGCGGCGTCCGATCGATGAGATGTCCCTTTAATAGAAACTGAATTTCAGAGGCAATTTTCCGTTCCAGCTCTTTGGGGTCATCATGTTTTCCTCGTAAAATCAGGCTCTGACAATTGCGGATGCATTCCATCTTTCTTTGGCAATCTGCAAGAGCCATCAGAATGACCCCAGTTCCGTTATCAGGCTTTAAAATTACCGATTCAGACAATTCCTTGAATCACTAAACCAGATAAATGCTCGTGAGTGAGAAGTGATTTTTGTCTCGATAGTGTTTTTCGATAGTGACGCTCCAAGTTGATCAGTTTTGTCTTTATCCACAATTATGCATCTTTTGAAGTTGTTTTATCCAATAAACAAAACACTTTTCATGCTGGCCAAAGGCGCTAAGTGAAACACTGATGAGAAAAGTTGTTTTTTTTTCAAGTGATTATCATTTATTAGTTAATGTAATTTCGTTCTACGAGAATAGGCATTTTAAAATGCGGTGTCATTCCTTTTATTATCTAAACTACTTGTCTTATTGAAAAGTTTTACAAACGGACAATTTTTATTGTGTAATCATCACACGTGTTTGCATTTTCATGATATACAATGATTGGAAACATATACACTTTGTTTTTTCTTAGTATAATCTGAAAGTTATCTGGGCTGCCATTTTGCTACACAGTAGATGTGCTGATGATCAATAGCAATCACATACGGCCACCGAATTTGCCTTGCACACTCTAAAATATTACTTTCCTGGAACCATTTCCTTTCCCACGACCAGAATCAAACGTGGATTGAATTACGTGATCTGCAACCGGGAACGTTTTATATTGTCCGAGTGCAAACTTTGATCACAAGTGAGACTGGGTATCAACGAGAAAGTTCCCCAGTGGCTGTCTATTTTGTGACAGCCGAACAGAATCTACCTCCTGGTTCGCATACGGCACAGTCCGGTAAGTGATGATTGATGACATAGTCTAAGAGATATGAGGTGTAAAAGTCAGACACCAAAATTTTAGTTAAAACGAAAAGGTCAAACCCAGTGCTTTCTACAAAATAAGGCAGTATACTAAGTTATTCCAAACACAGTGTGTGCTATAATTTTTAAATGGAGAAGTAAAACGGTCCGATCAGCTTCCCGGTGACCGAGTGGGTAGCGTGCTTGCGTTCTACCTATGAGGTCCCGGGTTCAAGCTCCAGTGGGGTTGACGGATTGGCACTTCTGATGAAACCCAACCAAATCGAAACAGCTGTAAATTGCTTCGTAGCTCTTCGGTTCACGCACCATTTGCTCTAAACACGACGAATTCCCCATATGAAATATCAGTTATCACTTGGGCTAAATTTCAGAGTTTCATTTTAGAAACATAACATAGCGTGATTCGATTTAGCTATCAATCGAATAGGTTGAATAGGTTGAAAACGCAAGCTGATTTCTGGTAAATCAATCAACATTTTTAAATATTATCTCTGCCTATTTTATCCTTGCACATATTACCCTAAAAACAAATGGCAGGTTGAAGTTGAAACCGATGTGGCCTAAAGTATTATTTTTTGTTCGGAGTATTCTGAAATTTCCTCATCCTATCATATTTTCATGCGATTCGCCAGTAGGCCAGTTGTCTTGTCCCTTATTGACAGTTCCCGTACCAGAACAGTAAGTCCGATGCGATCGGGTATCATTTTACTACAAAAGGATTAATTGATTAAAAAACTATTTATCATTTGTTGTCAGGGGACCAGGTATTTAACTGAAAAATATATAAATCTTCACGCAGGCGATTCATATTTATTGAGAGTTACTTGTAATTCATATCCATCACGCTGTTAAAATCTTCACTCTGGACTCAAGGTATCCCTGTGTCACCTGTGCATGAGTCAAAGTTGTGTTTCACACCAACATGACATTGAATGTTGACTTCCGTCACTTACACAAAAATCAAGCTCTTGATGCACGTATTTTCTTAAACGACAGATCGAACCATGCCAAATCACGGAGAATTCGCGTAATTTACATGAGTGGTAGAAAACTGAAGGAGTTCGACAGCTTATTTTCATGTCTAACAATAATGGTAACCAGTTGGACTTAACCTGGAAACACTAAGCTCGCACTGTTGTAATCTCCAATGATACGCGACGCTCACAATTTTAAACAAGATTGAGAAAGTTTACATTGTGTTCTCCAGATTTCCCAACGGTCTGCGATCCTTCAGAAACGTAAAATAACCTATTTTTCTCTGTTTGATCTTGAAAAATAGTAAAGTTTAGTATCGGTTAACCTTCATAGATGATGTTTTTTGTCATCTCTAAATCAGGAAGGATCCCACTTTGAGCAGTGCAATTCACTTGATCGATCATGCTGAGGAAATGATTCAGGTGTCATCTATTATCGTTTTTTGCACGATCCGCTTTTGTTTCAATGACAAAATTTTTGTAGCACGTATATCCCTGTGTGATAGTTTGAATGCCATCGGATTGTACAATCATTGATCAAAGAATTCTAACTAAAACGATCGGCTAGCGGTTAGTGCTAATTGATATTTTCTCTCTTTTCAGATATGGGCAATCAAGGTTCTTCGAAGGGCCCACCTCAGCCAGTGCAAAAATCTCTAATCCTAGTTCTCTCAACGGCTGTGATATTCTACAGATTTATAATTAACGATTTATAATAGGATCAATGTATTTGTTATAGCTAATGGTGCCGCTCTGTGCTCTACGGAGAAGAATTTTGGTATTCATGTGCGGGTATAAAAGACCAAACCAAGGTCAAAACATGGTGTCACGTTTGGTGATCAAATGTGTCGTATTTCTACGGACCAAGCTACCAGGCCGAATCCTAAAAGAGCCATTCACGTTGGACGGTTACCTCTCAGACCGGTGTAACATTGTGCAATTTTCTATGGTCCATGCCCCATTCAGTATGAATTCTTCTCAAACCGGCAAATTCTGTACAGTTCCTGTATTTTGTATTTCATATAAAACTGATAAAAACATACTAACTTTTCTTGAAGCAGATTGAATGAAGAAGTTGCTACAGTTAATCCGTTATTTGATGATATTGAACACGGGTTTGCCTCCACTTCTCATGATCTCATATCGAATCCGACGTCTAGTCTGCGTTTTCACCAAAACGAACAAAAGCGCGCCAAAACTGATACGAGGAAAGCACAATTCTTGATGCATCACAACAAATATACACTATAAGTGAATACACTATTACCTGATCTGGTAAAAGCTGGAAGGAAAACATCTTTAAATCAAAATAAGCTACAAAATGAAGCGTCACCGATCACACCTCGGTCAAAGAACCCAGTATAACCTTTGATAGAACGGTGATTGTACCTGCGCCATCTCTCAGCTTAATGAGCAAGTTTTCCTAATTATTTATT
>UZAN01039962.1:70725-99698 GCA_900618425.1 Echinostoma caproni
TCCGAATCACCACAGACAGTTTTCGAACTTTTGTTAAAACGCTGATGACATGAGTAGACCAGGACAGGTTATGGGTTAGGGTGACACCAAAGTATTTGACGTATGCAGATTTGGGGACCTTTTGAGTGTTAACTGTAAGAGAGGGGAGATTATTAACTAATGAAACATAATGGGGACCGGTTTTAAGATTTAAAGGATCTTCAGTGCACTTATTGATGCTAAGTACAAGGGATCGGGGCACAGATTATTCGTGAAGTTTATTTAGGCTGTGCTAGACAGGTCGAAAACTGTCTAAACCCAGAGGTGGGCAACCAATCACAGTTTCACCTTGTTCTCATCTGAACAAGAGAACTAGAGACAAACATGTCCCTACCCCTTCGCGCCTCTAGAATTATTTGACCTCGATTGTTTGACCCAAACAGAACACATTCAAGCTATTTTTACATAAGCGTGATTGTACTGGCTTGGGAAGGAACTCACCGGAAACATATGTTCGCCTAGGACCTGTTTTCTGATCATCAGCGTATTTGCAAGCAATGAAGTTACTAGGAATGAGGGATTCTGTATAAACATAGAGAACAAGAAAGGGGGAAGTAGCATCCTGAAAATACCAGCTTGAGCGTTAATAGAAGACGATTGTGTCCCATTCAGTGAGTAAACTGCGTCCTTTAGGGGAGAAGCAGTCGATTAGTAACTTCAAGACTTCAAGTGTCAGACCACACTCAAAAAGACGTTCAGTAAGCATTCTTCGGTCGACAGATCCAAAGGTGTTTGCATAAACCAGAAAAGCTAAGCGAGTGTTACCTGCACCTTTGTCTATGACAGAAGCAATAGATCGAACATTGTGGGCAACGGTGTCAAGTGTGGGCAGATGGGGTTTAAAAGCAAATTGTAATGGACCATAGGAGTTACAAAAGGGTATGACGGGGTGCAGCAAACCATTTTTGAAAGCTTTCAGTAACACAGACATGCAGGCCACTGGATGGTACTCTGATGATCCTTTTTGGGATTTATCTGATCCGGGCTGACCTCCAATAATCGGGGCTCATTCCGGATGACAAACAAATACTGAACAATTCAGCTCTAAGTATTACACACTGGCCGGCTCAAGCTTTCAACAAATGAGGTGTTAATTGATCGGGGCCATGAGCTTTGTCGGCACTGAGTCCTCTCAAGAATTAGAAAACCTGGTCTAGAGAAACAGGGTTTATTGACCCATTGGTTGAAAAAGAAGGTGGGAGGGAGCTTGAGACAGGGGCAGAAGCGAATGTATGGTTGAGTACTTCAATGCTGAGACAAGAACTGATGCGTGAGCTACAGAGTTCCCGTAAGGTAGTCCACATCTTAAAAAAGCTTTTATCAATTGAATGTTTTCTGAACAGGGTAATTTTAAATTAAAATTAGATTGCCCAGAAGGGTCTGAGTTTATTTTGGCAGCCAAACGATGTTGCTGAACATTATTGAACAAAAGATCAAGCACTTTTTTTATGTATTAAGGCATTTGTGATATTTCGAGAAACTAAGGAACACTTGTCTCAAGTGACTAGTGTTCGACATAGTTGTGGCTAGCAATAAGGATCTATTCCATATTTACGAAAGTAAACTTACTCTTCACAACAACTGATTAATGAACGGCTGTAATTTTGTAAGGGAAATCTTCCGTAGGACATAGAGTATACGGAGGCATTGGTAAAAACCAAGGTGTTGTGTCAATAGTTTGTGGCTAGCAAGATCTGATGATTGACCAATATCTAAGTCTAACGAAATTTCTTTCTTCCTAATTTAATTATTTGAAAAATATTGTGAGTCCTATTTGGTCCAATTGTGCTTGTGTCATTTGTATTGGTCACCTCGTTGCTGATCAAAAATACTGTTGGCTCTTTAGATGCGTAGACTTCATGCGTGATTGGGGTTGAATTCCATCGACAATTCTCACATTTTTCACCACTGGATCGCATGAAAGAAAAACAACACAGATGAATTGTTAGAGCCGAATGAGATCAGCAATTGCTCGAACCTATTATGCAGCTGACCACCAAATCGTCTACCAGACAACTAGGATACACAGCCGGCAAAACAACGTTGGCCTCCGTACGCCAGCTCTAATCTGATGGACCAATTTCTATATGGGTGCGGAACGATCTATGTTGCCGTGTTAAAGCTTTTTATAAATGTTATTTTCTTCAATGTGTACCATGTTGAAATGCAGCGAAATCGTCCTGGACATAAATTATGTAGTATTGCAATATGGTCTCTTCTTTTGGAAACAGCTTGCTTCGTGGATGAATTTTCTTTGTACGAGTCGCGGATAAATCCGCACGAGTGATTTAAAATGGACCAGCAGACACGTCAAGCATACTGACATAGAATGTGCATACACAACAACAACAACAACAAGTACTACTACTGCTGCTGCTACTACTACTACTATTACTACTACTACTACTAGTACTTCTACTACTACATTAACTGAATCAAGCAGAACGAGGTCAAACTAATTTTCACCCGCTAGTACGCATCCTGCAGCGAATGTGCAACGCACATTGCGTATAAAGCATTTCTGGCTTACATTTAGGTAGCCTTCCGTTAGTTAAATGAGTTTTGAACGCGCGTGCGAGCAATCCTGCATGAATAAGAAAAAGTCTGGATGGATTTTGGGCAGGAGAAAACACACAGAACGTTCGAGGATTGATTTCTGACGTTTCAGTTTAACTCAGCTCCACCCTAATCAATGTGTTTATAGATGAGATCACAAATCTATCAGTAAGATCTAGGCATTTTCCAAATAAACAGCTGTTTATCAGGCCTGTTGCAAAGTTAAGATCTGTTGCTGTTTAAACAATCAAATTCCCTTAAAGAACCGATCTATTCTTATATCGGGGACGGCTGATGAGAAAGTATATCCCTTAATATGATCAGTAATTGAAAGAAAACAACAACTAGAGGCTAAACAAAACAGTTTCCCTTCACAATTTCTTAAGGTTAACCATCCAGTGTGACAGGACGCATTTAAGATATCGATCGACCAAGTTTTAAACTGATGAGGCCAAACAAATCAAACGACAACTGCCTTAAAAGCCGTCGCCGTATTATCATCAAATTCAAGGTATTTGGACGGAGCACTTTCTTGTGGACTTTGCAGTATTCCTTAACAGAAATGAGAGTTGCCGATCTAAGACAGGTTGAACATGATCGGATAAGGAAGGCATTTCGATTGTTCGATGAAAATAATACCGGCTTCATCCCAAGTTCCGAATTGGGTAATGCTCTGCGTTGGCTTTGTCTGATCCCCAGCGAGCGTGAGGTGAAACTCTTTCAATGGGAACTGGATCCGGATGAAACAGGTTGGATATCTTGGCAGGGGTTTTTGAAAGTGGCCGCGAGGATCTGGTGGCCGGCACAAACTTTGGTAACATGTATATGGGAAGCATTCCTTGTATTTGACGATAAAACCACAGGTCATATCAGCAGTGAATTGTTGAAAAACATTCTGACAAAAGTTGGTCGAGAACCGATTCCTATCAAAGAAGCTGAAAAAATCATAAAACGTTATGGACGAAAAGACGGTATCTTTCCGTACATCTCCTTCATCCGGGATTTCACCAAATAAAAACATTCCAATGTGCTCCGGTATTCCAGCGAATCCGTGCCACAAAGGAATCAACGAAACGTCAAAGCGGTTGTCTAGTATGACTTGTACAACTACTGTCATGCAATGCTGTACAGTTTTTCCGACAAAAATCATAGTACAGTGCAAATATATTCTCTGTATATGAACTACTGGATTCCTACAGAATCCAGTTTGAAAAATATGACCTGATTGACACAAATAAAAGTGTCGATTTTCGAATAAATCCGACTACCTTTTTCACAGCCGTGAAGAATTCTGCAGTTCAAATTCAGATATTTGTTTCAGGAATACATTGAACACGTAGAAGAGCTGATGTCTTGCTCAATTCAAGACTAAATTCGACGTGAAAATTTGTTAAAATTCTTTTCACGTTATAGTAAATTAAACTATGGAAAAAGTTTGATGTTAGGTAAAGCAAATTTGTGAGTATTTTAGTGAAATTATGGTTCCTTCCAAAGTTGGATCACATAAATTTGTTGGTAACATATGATATAAATCCCAAGAGATAATTCTATATTCAGTCAACAACTTTTAGTGTGGATATCTTAACCGGATCTTGAATTCAACAAACAACCGAGCAGGAACAAGATGGAAATGGAATTGAGTTGTGATTTTGGTAGTATATTACTGTGTTAAAGCTCCTACACTTATACAAGCTAACGTAAGAACGGATCAGGTTTGTAAATGGAGACAGCGATGAAAACCTCAGGCGGCAAAAACAAAAGCGGAGTTGTCACACGATTTTATGGTTGAAGCGCAACGGGTTTTAGGTAATCGTTTAAATTTAATCAGATCGATCAATAGAATGAGCTAAGTAGATTGATTTTGGGTTCCAAAGGACTCAGACTATCAGCAATCAGAGAATATTCAAGTCAAGTCAACAGAAGCTTTCTACGCCCAGGGGTGATTTCTGCTTCCTTGATAACTACCCGAATTTGAAGTGATTTTTAGTGTGGACAAAGGATGAACAGTCTTCAGTGTTTTTTTTCTGAAGACCGCTGTGCAAGATAAGCGATCTGATGTAAAAGTAGACAAGTTGCATCATCGAGCGAGCACAGAATGTGCAGCCGAAAGACAGAAACTAAAAAGGCGTATTTATGTGCAAGCTTAATTGTCGAATAAACCGAAGTTGTTTCAGAGCAAGAGGTAAAAGTCGCGAGTTATGCAGCCTGGTGAACCTCCTCTGTCTGGTTCATTATGGTTTGGGCCCGGATCTAAAAATGCAATCACTCATGTCCACTCTTGTGCATAGTATGATGATCAGTTTATCGATTAAACTTGTATCGACCAATCACCGTTGAGTTCATTCATCATTCAGTAAACCTTACTGAACAGACAGTCAATGGCCTAAATGTTGGACTTTTAGAATGAAGTTCTCAGGACCGATTGTCAAACAATATTTTTGAGTATTTCTGGCACAGCTAAACTAGAGAGTTCACTCAGATTCAGTACAGAGATGCCAAAAGAAAAAAACATACATGAGAGTATCCAACCTCGCACAAATTGATCAGTTTCCGCCTATGATAGAACTGAGCGCAAGACGCGCACCGAGTTTGCCCATGTTAAAACAGGTGATTGTAAGAAACTATAATGCTGCCTCCCTTATGGTAGTGCACGAAACAAAACGAATGCTCACTAAATCCAATATGGACTCTTCACTTATTTCCTCCTGTGCTTATCTTTTTCAATGTGCTAGCAGCAGTAAGTACGTCAAAATAACTGATAGACAATTGTCTACCAGGATGGCAGAACACTTATTCAAGAGTTTGACATCTAAAGGGTTCCAGTTTTCGCTTCAGTCGCCCGTTATATACGGAATGACAAGGAATATGAAAAACCTAGGAACGCCTTTCGTGTTCTGATCCCCCAGAAGGATAGCCTTATAATACTAATGGGGCAGATCTCACTACCTGTTACAAGCCCCACCTGTGTAACCAGACCGAATTCGTTGTCAGCTTTGCGCTGCCCTGGTAGACCTCATTGCCGGGATAACGCTCCGTACCCCCGTGCCTAATCTGGTCCGATTGTAACATCTGGCCTCCGTTTGATTGATTTCTGTTCTCCGTGTGTGTTCGCCTGTCCCAAAGTCAGTCACTCGTTTAGCCAAACTTGATTTGAATGTATGAACGCAGCTGATGAGATGATGATCACTTAGTTGAATTCAACACATTCTGTGATCACGATCCTTCTTCTCGCTCTCATGAAAGCAGAAAGCTTGAGCTTGAAGGGTTAGTATTATTTTAAAATCAGTTCTTCAGTCAACAACCTCGTGAAGTAGTAAAAAAACAGTTAAAATATCAAAAAAACTAAACACATCTCGAATTTCAAGATTTTTAAAGAACGGCAAATATGATTTCCCCTGGAGAGCTACAAAACCAACTCTACTGGAAATTTCCAATATTATTGTTGAGTTATTACACCATTCGACATCCACTGATACAAAAACGTAAGAAGGAGATGATACCGGTGAAAAAGGTATTTTATCTTTTATTTGGAGTCTTATTGATGGCGAAACTGGATGGGAATGCGGAAAGACGTTTAGCGGCATTGAACGTTTGGTTCATTGTTGAGGTCATCTTGGGGGTGCTTATCTTCGACTTAAAGTTAGCTGAANGAAAAGGACAATCTCATGTAAACGGGTTTCTTCTCTACTCCAAAGGCTTTACCTCCCTACAAGCCAATCAGGGGAACGATTCTGTCAGCCGGCCTAAAGTATAAAAACTAATTTTCGCTCTAGCGTTGACAACAGCGGTAACCTAAACATCGCATGCGGTTGTACTTAGTCTTTCATTCGTTTCCAAGCCTGTGCTAAAGCTTCAACTGCAAAATGGAGTTTCTGTTTCTACAAGCTTACATTTTGCTAATTGCTTCACATTATCCCATGGAAAATGTACATTGATCACACTAGATGCCTCTTGAGTTGACCAATTCATGACCTTCATTCCACCTTGTACTGCACTGGAGTCAAAGTTCATCCGTCATAAGCGTTATCTAACCACATGTGGTAATCCTAACGTACGGGATAACGCCAACCACGGAGTCGCACGTTACAATTTCTAGACTACGAACCACAAGATAATCGTGCCGACCAAGCAGAAGTCGTGCTATCCAGACAGAAACTTTATGACGTCAAGAATACAAGCAGACGATTGGTGGATACCGGTACAACCAATAAACTTCCTTTTTGTATGTTACTATTTTTATTGCATGTTATTTAACCCCCTTGATTTTTTTCAATAAATAAATTACTAATTCTGTGGCCTTTTTCCTGCGTCTCGGTTACGGGAAATACCAGCGTTCAAAAGCCAGTGCGATGCAGCGTTGAAGTTGCGTCCGTGATTTGGGATTCGTGATTCATGATTCGTAAACTGTGATTCGTGATCTGTACCTACTTCAACTGCTACACCACACCTAGTTAGGTCTAGAGTGGCTCACGTCCCCCTCAGGTTAGTTAGCAACAGTCTAAGCGGATATCGCACCACACCTTGATCACACCGGAATTCAATTTGTATGCTCAAAAACGATTTCTTAATTCATTTTGTCTACTTGGGCCCTACGACTACCCAAGTGAGACTCGTCCAACCCAACTCTCATCAAATCGAGCATGGACGTTTATTTCGTTTCCTCTACACATGCGCCGTACCGGTCCTCCTCCCACGGGATCTTTTAACTTTATTGTTTAACCTGTGACAAATCAGTCATAAAGGGCGAATAAATAAAAATAAGTCTCATGCACTACTATATTATGTTCAAGATGTTTGTCATAGGTCTAATGGGACAACGGAATAATTGAACTTTGTCATGTGTTACACCAGATTCTTATGTTTCATGTTGATTGCCTTGGAGTAAAGTTACTCGACTACAAAGTAGCTTACTTTCGCTGGGTAAAATATTTGATGCTTCAGTGGATAGTGAAGTTGTTTAATGGTTCCCAAACATGAAGGTACTACACTCACTTGTAAACCTAACTGGCATAAGAGGCCATATCATCGATAAAACCAACCGATCTCCAACACCAATGACATTGATTGTAGAATTACTGCTGAAACTGAACGAATTTTTGCGTGTCATTCGCATCCGGTAACAGACCGTCCTATTTATGGTTATGCTAGACGCAGATCTTCTGGGGAGCAATACAGGTTTCGTTCAGGTATATGTTGCTTCCTCAGAATTGCTTGTGCAAGAATTTCATTCGGTTTGGCTCATTCAACGACAAACATCTTTCCAACTCCTTCCTCTACGTTCCAAATGCCTCACTAAATCATCCAATCCATGACTCAGACAATCTGTGTAGACCAGTGTTACTTTTCACTTTTCAATTTGAATGGTATTTTATGGTTAATTGAAGGGAACTTAATAGGTAGCTCTTAAGTTTGTCTGATTATGTCAATCAAAAGGTATATCATTTATGCATCATGTGTTTTGTATGCTGCTTTCAATGAACCAATTGAACAGATTATCGTCTAACTTATTTGCAGAAATCTAGTGAAACAACAAACCTAGGGATCACCTAATAGATGCTTCCTAATTCAGCTAACATATCGCTAGTGCAACAAAGACGAAGAATACGTCCAACCTCAAAATTCACATGTTCTCGATAAACAAAGGAGAATAACAATCGTTCAACCAAGTGAAAACAATATGATTCCTTGAAACGCCCGGGAGCATCTTAAACTACAGAGCTTCAGCGAAAAATGTGTAATACAAAATCGCGTAACTTTTGATGTGATCGAACCTCATCAGCCTCGTTCCTAATGTAGACCAAGGTGGAAAAGTAGCTAATGATCCTGTTAACCAATACCAGTTGTCACGTATACAAGGCATACCTGCGGGGTGGACAGATTACGCATGATGATAATCCTCCGGGTTGTGTGGGTCACATTTGGGTGGTGCACCCTTCAACTAGCTGCGCTACACTTACACGCTGACCTTCATATTGTGGGAATTTTCACATTGGCACTCACTATCACGCGCCGTCGTTATTCACGGGATGATATTATTTGTTTCAAACGTGCCAGGTAATGCTTCGATAGTTCAGCGGTTTGTGCGACTCCAATTTCTCTATGTCCAGATTGGACCAAAAGACGCAGGATAGCATGTTGTTCTTAATTGCACCACTCTGTCAAAGATGACTGTCCCGTCGTTGGTTAGCACTAACATTCAGTCCTTATTTCCTGAAATGTCGGATTTAACCAGTGTTCTCTGATCAAGAATTCAAATGAACACGTATGCATTCTATGTTCAACAATCATGGTTGAATGAGGATATAGATGACACTCTAGTGTCCATTGACGGTTTTCAAGTTTACCGGCTGGATCGTCGAACCGGAGAAAAAAAGACCACAGGGAGTGTTGCCACATATGTCAACATTTATTGGTGTGGCAAGTCCCATGTTGTTTATCAGTACTGCTCAAAAGTTATCGAGTGTCTAACTCTACAGTGTCACCCTAGATTTTCCCGTTTTACTCACACAATTTTGAATAACTTGTATATAGCCCCCTCCTGTACACAGTCCGATCGTATGTCATGTTATAACACCTTTATAACTTTAATCGCCCCACTTTTAGATGTTAACCTGCACATAATCGTTGGCGACTTCAACCATACTAGCACTTATCCACTTTTATCATTGGATATGACAGATCTCTGTCACTATCCCACAAGAGGTAACTCTGTACTGGAAAGAGTTATTATTAACCACCCAACCCTTTTTTTCTTTAGCACTTAAAGCACCTATTTCCTCCAGTGACCATTTCTTACTCTTAGTTCCACCTAAAGTTTATTCACACAGTGCATATAAATACTTCTCCCGATTTAAGCACATCGGATTTCCTTTTCGTAACTTCTCACCTACAAGTGTTTCTCTCCTGAATGAATCTCTCAGACAGGCCTCTTTAGGGTTTTCATTATACCCTTCTTCTCTGCTCACATGTGTCCCCCTGTTCACCCAAACAATCAATGCCATTTATAATTAATGTTGCCCTGTTCAAAACCTATATATGTCCAACGGAAGGATAAACTCTCCGCTACTAAAGTCGCTGCAACGACAAAAGGATCGTGCATACAATTCTCACAATGCTCCAGCTGTCAGGTAATTGTCCAGGCTTATCAAAGCTGAAGTAAATATTTTGAACGCATTATTCTCTGATCGAATTCTGAGGATTGGAAACAGCAAACACCTGAGGCAAGGTATAAGACTGCAATGATTGTAGTAGTAGTAATAATACGCACGGAATTCGGAACGCCAACCACGCAATATGAATTACAGGACCCGAATCGATAATCAGCTATCAGGGACTGGATCTCAGAAGCACTGGACCACAATGGCACGGATTCGCAATGTCCCACGAGAACGAAAGGCGAGGAAAAGGCCACAGGAATGGTAGTAAGCAGTTGTTCCTGTATTGAAAGAAATTAAGGTGAATAAATAGTATGTACAAAGGGAAATTATTGGCTATCTGGGCTTCCACCAACTGGATTGCAGTACTGCTTGCATAATCTTGTTTCTGTCTGCACTGTCTTGGATTGGCTGGCACCATCCACCAATGACGTGTATTCAGAAGCCATGCATGTGTCATTGACGTCAGCATTTAAACTTGATTGATCGCGAATGTCCTGAAACTGTAACGCGCCGCTCCGGGGTAGGCGCCATCGTGTTGGCCTGGATCACCACAAAGACTTCTTTTCGGAAGGAAGAAAGTACGGTCGAAGTTGGATGTGGATATTATTGATCTCAATGCCGCATTCCTGCGCCAGTCATCAGACATTCTTCCTACCTACTCGTCACAAAATGTTTGTGACTTGGATCCATTCTCATATTGTAATGTGGCAAACTTTTTAAATAGTTGCATTTCGTCTTCTGCTGCAGACCCGGATGGTTTACTTCCAGCCCTCTTCAAACTTGGTGCTGCTTTCCTAGTTGGGACAATCACCTCTGTTGTTAATGAATCTTTTAACACTTCTACCATCCCCGACTGGTGGAGGCCGGCCACAATCATAGCGATCCCCAAAACATTCAAATCTTCCATCCTCTCCAAAAGTTTTCTTCCCATAGCATCAAAATCTTCCGCTATTAAATGAACTAAAATGGTTAACCTCAAACGCCTTCAGTAGTCTATAAACATTACCAATGGTCCGTTACAGTTTGCTTACAAGCCTAATAGATCCACGTTGGACGCAGTCTCCACCCTTATGCATTTTATCACTAAGTCTTCGAGCAACTCTGTTATATCTGTCCGGTGTATTTTCCGGACTACTCTAGATCTGAGTCGTTACAAGAACTGAAATCGTTTGAATGCCCGAAGTAGTTGTTAGTTTGGCTATCCCACTATTTTACTGAGAGAGTAAAAGCCGCTAGTTTGAGGAGGCCACATCGAAACCCTTTGTCAAAAACTCCGGGGTTCTTCAAGGAGCTGTGCTATCCCCATACTTATTTTTCACTTATATTTGTGATATTCCCTGTGTTTCTCCCGCACGATTTTTGAAATATGCAGATGACGTCGTGTTGTGCCAACCCATTTCTCCTTACTCCGATCAAAGCTCCTTCACCGAAAATCTTGATCAAATTCAGTCATTCTCCTCCTCATCGGGGCTAACCCTAAACCCCAGTAGATGGGTTCAGTGATTATATAGTTTTGCCCTCTCCCCACATCCGACAGACCCCACAGTGATTAATAACAATCCTTTATCCAGGGTGAACTCTGTCAAATAGTTTTGCTCGCTCTTCATATCCGACAGACCCCATAGTGATTAATAACAATCCCTTATCCAGGGTGAACTCTGTCAAATATCTTGGTGTAACCATAGATAGCAATCTTAAAAATAAAGGAAATGTGAGCTCTAGTGCTTGAAAAAGTTATACACAATACAATACAATACAATACAATACGGCCTATAAAGATATATGTATCTCGTAAATCATAGTCGACTATTCCGATTCGCACCGGTTTCAGTAATTAAACCAACAATTCTGCTGAAGCATGAAATGGTAATTGTTTTTTGTCAAAACCGATCTTAATGAAAATGTCTCTCTTATCCTATTTGGAACTGAAACAATTTCAGGCAAGTATGGAGTGTGATCATTATTTCCGTTTCAACAATCTTGAGCAGTACTTTGCTCAATTTTTTGTTGTTTACAAAAAATATTGCAAATTTCTCCCTTTTGTATTGCTTACAGCTAAAAGGGGATAAGGTAATTGGTTTTCCGTTCTCATTATTGCGGCTTAGTGTACTGAAAAGGGACGGAATGGATTAAAAGTATCGATTAGCACAGTTTAAATGGACAAGGTCAGGCGAATCTGTCCACACTTGACTGAAGGAAAGTTGTTACTGTCATCACCAACTTTGTGGCATTCTGTGATCACTCCTAACTCGGTACCTACCTCATCAAAATGAAAGTTGATGATTTACAACAGTTCGAAATTGAAAAAATTCAGAAAGGGTTCAGATTTTTCGATAAAGATAACACCGGCTTCATCCCAAGTTCCGAATTAGGCAATGCTCTTCGTTGGCTTTGTTTAATTCCCAGCGAGCACGAAATTGAAAGTTTTCGGGAAGAATTAGATCCTGATCAAACTGGCATGATATCGTGGCTTGGATTTTTGAAAGTGGCTGCAAGGATTTGGTGGCGTGACACGACTTTAGAGGCCCATGTCACGAAAGCATTCTGGGTGTTTGACAAGGCTGATACAGGCTCCATTCCTCTGGAAGAAATGAAAAACATTTTGACAAATACTGGCTTGGAACCAATTCCTGTGAAAGAAGCGGAAAAATTTGTCCGACGCTATGAGGCCATTCCAGGCTTTTTTCATTATTTATCCTTCGTTCGGGATGCGATTAAATGATTGCGGATATATGCACCCGAGTGTTGATAAAATTGACACCCTCATCAGATGACGCTTTCATCAATAACACAGTGAAATAGAGGAACATATCCAACGACTTTGTCTAGCACAATTGACATGACTACTGTCATGCACTGCTGTACAGCTTTTATGTCCACCAAAATTGTACAGTGCAAATATGAACAACGTATGCATTACTGGATTTGTACAAATTCCAGTTTAAAAAGTACCTAAACGACGTTTATCAAAAATGTCGACTTGTATCACACAAATGGCTTTTTCCAAAAGTTATAAAAATGGGTAGTTATAATATAGAAACTTCAGCGCCATGAACTATAAGGAGAATTTAAATTAGATCTCCAATACATCAATCCATCCAAAACAATTTAGTAAAAGATATTTAGAAAATCCATCCGAAGAATCAATTACTTGATCACTGGAAGAAAGCCCTGGAGAAGCTAGCCGAGGCATGGTATCAGTAATTTAATACTGCGGTCCTGTTGGCGTCTCATGAGAGTCCGTTTGCATCAGAAATGGGATTCTTTTGAGATTTCTTCCAATGGGACTTCAATGGGACCAAATTAGGGCTCGAATAGAACTAAATTGGACGGGTTCCGAAAGCATAGTGCATGCTTACTTAAGACTAAGATACAACGATCTATCTGATACAGAACCTTGTTTTGTATCTAAGTATAATCGATCCCAATAATAGTGACTCATATATCGTCCTAATCAGTAAATAATAAAACCCACAACTGACGCTCACAACTCCAACTCCTCCTCCCCCCCCCCGATAAAAATAAAACGGGTAACAAGAAGGATATATAGGAATGTTTCAAGTTTAACTCACGGTAACTTGTGAGTTGTGGTTTGGGATTATTGGTTTTTAATAATTTGAGCTGACTATCCAACGGACTTCACCTTCACGCACAATCCTCAGTTCATCGATTCAACCATAGGAATTCAACCATATAGGAATCTGTATTTGAAAAAAAACAGTGCAGAACGTTTCATCGATTATCAATTCGACAAGTCTTCTTTGATACACTTTCTTCGGCATCTTTTCCGCTGTCTTGAATCCACCTTCGTATTTGTTCGCGTACTTTAACATCAGTTTCACCCGGGAAAGCCTTTAATGGTTTAACCTACATATTGGTGCATAGTTATACAATAAATTACGCTTACCGTGGCAGTTGCAGTTATAGCATATTGTAGATTGATAGCATGCCTTTCAGCCGCGCCTACTGCAGCGTCAAAACTAACTTCTATCCCATAAATATAGGACTTACAGCTATCAGGCTTCCCCACAGATTGCACTTCACAATTGCCAGTTTCTGTAGACAACGAAAAGTCTTCTGAGGAAACTCAATGGGTTCACTATTATAAATAGCGTAGAAGACATTAAACATTCCCAGTAAAACTGACCTGAATGGTTTGCGGATGATCCGTTTTCATACTCTGCGGGTTCTTGTGCAATGTTTATTGAAAATCTTGCTGGCAAACTTGATTTAACACGCTTTCGTACTGACGACCGAGAAGAACCATGGGGATGGTAATCGGACATGATGAATACTGGCCAGTGCCGCTTGACATACGCGTGTGAAACTAATTCATTGAAACACGCCGCCAGCTTATTTAGCTAACATTGAATTACACAAAGTTATCAACTTTTATTAATCAATTTATCATTCAATTAATTTATTTTTTCAGTTATTTATTTACTTTGAAAGTCTTTATATGCAGTCCTGGTGGTTCTCCCATGGGACGGTCTATTAGGGCGAGTCCCGATGGTAATCATATAGGACGGTCAACCGTCTTGCTGTGCGGACAGGGTGACGGATGAAGCTCTCGGGACGTGGTCCGATGGGCTCCTCAATAAGACGTTTTTGATCCCTGACCAGGTATAAGCCTTATCTACCATTTTCTGTCATTCCAAACGTTGTGACTCCATCATAGAATCTTTTGATGATCTATCCAGTGATGTTTTGGAGAAACCGTCAATGTTTTCAGAGTAAATGACCAATTTCTAAGCGTAATAGGTCTGCTCCATAGAAATCTCAGATCATGGCCGTTTACACACCCTTTTCTATCATTGTTGTTGTTGCATTGGCTCCAAGGCAGTTCCCAAGCTGGGGTTATATATATCACAGGCTTTCGAAAGAGTGTTGTGCCAACACAACAATATGCTGACAGATCTAAGCACTCCATGTCAACCCGTACTGTGGGGATCCCAGTCTTCAATTAGCGACCACAGTGACATCTTCGCGCTGGTTAAGGCGTTAGAACAAAGCATGGTCAAAGATGCATCTGATTGAGATGGATACATCCGCGTTGTTTGATATTAGAAGATAAAGATCCCAAAAAAGTAAACAGGCCTAAAGCAAGTCGCGTTTATATTGGCTGAACCTCCATAGTGCCACAGATGTTTCACTTACGTCATACAAGTAATTGACCATTTCAGCTTTAAAAAGAGAAGGCTGTGCAGCAATATTGCATGACTTATGCCCTGGACTATTTTGCTGCATCTCCACTGGTGCCTACAGCAGATCGGTCGATCGTAAAGCAACCTGACAGGTCAGTATATGCATTTTGAAAATTTTGTGCTAACTGCATGTATACGTGGTCTTGTTTATACCCTATTCGATAGGTCCTGTCGAATTCGAACTGACGACGCGATATCAAACAAAATCCGCTTGTTTCATAACACACTGACAAAAGTAGTTATTCCGAGGAATTTGGTGACAGGCCTAGTAAAGTAGATAATGAAAAGTTTGTTATTGCGTCAGCTTCTAAATTGGACGTCACAATTTGTCTACCACTAAAAGGTAATGAGTTAACTGATTGTAATGCTTGAAGCACGCACAGATCACGGATTACGAATCACGTATTAGGAATCCCGGACGCCACACAAGCACTGAATCACACTGGCACTTGTACAACAGTATCCCACGCAACCAAGACTCAAGGAAAAGACAAATAAATGCATTGGTTATCCAGGCATCTAACAATTGCGTGCTCGTATTCTTGGCGTCGTACAGCTTTTATCTGGGCCACACGGCTTCTGATTGTATGGTTCAGTCGGTCTATGGTTCGTTGTTCAGAAGCTGTAACGCGTGGGCACTTTGTTCTTGTCATCTGTGAAGCTTGATTAACCACAGGTGCCCAAAACTGTAACGTGTCGCCCCGTTGCTAGCATCATCCCGTAAGCTAGTTTCACCACACTAATCTAGCTCCTAAGCTTTCACAATCTACTGTTGATCGGACTTACTACACAACCAGCCCCAAAGTTGTGCACAAGACAGGGAGCATATTCGTCCCACCTCCTGTTAAAGAACGCCAACCTTTGTACTCCAGCTCCAACTTATTCTATTAATTTCAACGTGGGTGCTGTGACGCTTACATTTTGAGTGAGTTCTACTAATGGTAATGCCAGAATTCTCAAGATCGATGAGGCAATTGCAGTCGATGGAAACCAATTTTGTGTCAGCAAAAGAACTTATTCATTTCCCTGATTTTGTCACGGTAACTCTTCCCCATTCCAGATTGCTAACTTTGTATTCTTTTACCAAACCCTATATAAACATGGTATTTGTCTGCAGCAGGCACTAGTTTAGAAGCTGCGAAATCCTCCAGGGTGTTCCACAAGGATCCGTACTCGGTCCCCGGCTGTTCCTCGCCTTCATAAATGATCTACCCAAAGTTTTAGGTCCCAAAACAATACTGTTTGCAGGTGACGCCAAAATCTGGAACACGGTAACAGAACCAGAGGGCTCTCAAACACTTCAGGAATCACCCAATACAGCTTATCAATGGTCTAAGGAGAACGACATTGAATTTAATGTTTCTAAATTCAAAGTTATATCCCTATGCCACAAGCGGAAATTCTCGTATTTCCTCGGGGACCAGCGGCTACCACATACTTCTAACGAAAAGGACTTGATTATTGTTGTTCAAGAAGATTTAAGCTGCGCCAACAACTGTGCCAAGCCTTCGTCTGCTGCTATGAAGAATGTCGGCTTACTTCGGCGAGTCTTTGGCCGGTTTGAATCATCACTATTCCCACGTTTGCTGTCAGCGTACATTCGACCCTATATAGAGTACGCCATCCAAGCTTGCAGTCCATGGCTTCAACGTGATCACAAGATGCTTGAGTGTCCACAAAGGATGGCCACCAAGATGGTCAAGGGACTGCATTACCTGACATATGAGGAAAGATTGCGATCATTGGGACTATATTCTGCTCAGTACCAGAACTCGAGGAGACTTTATTTTTGCATCTCGAATACTGCAGAACCCAAGCCATCTGTGTCGATCGCTGCTGTTATCTAAAAATGTACACCTAAGGGGACATTGTTTCAAACTACTGATTCCCAAGTGTCGACTGGATTGCCGGCGCTAGTCTTTTGCTGTCAGATTATGCAGATCTTGGAACGCCCTTCCATCTCATGTCGTTTGAATCCTTCAAGCAGAGACTCGACGAAACCTTGGAACATCTCCCATTCGTACACCACTAAAAGCAAACGGAAATTCACTGTATCCTACATTCTCTATTATCTCCTACCCGGAACTCTATGTGACTCCTTTTTCGATGTGTAACGATTCATCTGTGTTAATATCCTATGGGACAAGAGAAGCACCAGCTTGTAAGTTATTCCCATAATAAAACTTTGACTTTGATTTTANAACTCGTGCAGTGTTGCTTTACCAGCTATTCTTTTCAAATTTATCACGGGAAAAGCCTAATTTGGTTTTTATGAACGACTCAGTTAGACAAAAGATCCTATTGGCTAGCTTTTTTTGTATTGACATGCCCCAAAATTGCATCAAACCGCTAAGATTGTTTGACCACAATATTTTGTTGAATCAGAACCTGGAAAGAATTTGCTATATGTGGAAGTTGATCAAATGTCTAAAATATTCTAAAAGAACATCTCACAGCCTGTGAAGTTGTATTGCTTCTGTCGGGGCAAACTTTGCGCTGTTAGATGTAAAATACTGTTTGGAAGCTCGATGGTCTGGATTTGACTTTGGTTAGATCGTTTATATTACGTAGAAATTGCTTGGCGAAAGAACATGATCTGAGGAGGAGGAAACCGGACTCCTCAACATTCTCTTTCTGTTTGTGTCTCATCATCGACTAATGATCAGATGGAATGAAAGTGTGGACATTAGTGACAATCAATTGCAGAATGTGGGATTCGATTCACTTACTTTATCTTCAAGTTTCGATGTATACCAACATTATATATCACTGCAATACCTCTTCCGTGGTATTTTCTGTCATTCACCACCATGTCATATAGTATCACTACAGTGTCATGTTTAGGTCTGATATAAATGAGGGAGCTCCATTATAGAATAATTCTGATGTTTCAGCCAATGAAAAATTTAGATATTACGTGGCATCTGCACGCAATAAGTGTGCCCAATAAAAATTCAATCTATATCTCTGCACTGCACACTTTAACCTGCGATATGACCTTCCTCAATTTTGTTGCTTGTTACTTATCGATTGTATCACTGAGCCGATTTCTAACTCACAGGTAGTTGCATTTTGATACTCAGTAATCGAAGTTTTTATTTCTTGGAAATTATGTTTTTACTTCAAGCAAAAATTGATGATTGTTTGTCTTTGTGTGAAATCTAATAAATTTCAATTTGTGCACAATAACTAAGAATGTTTCAATCAACAGGGTGGAGATTACCATCATGTGTTGATCACACCAGTTCCCGTCTATCAAAAGCAGTTGAGCTAATATTNTATTCCGATTACCTACTAACAAACCTTCAGAAATAGAAGGATACCGGATTTTTACTTAACAGTAGTCAATTATTTGCTTGGGGGCATCTAATTCAGTTCTTTAGCTTTGAACCAATCATTTGCTCTAATAGACCAGGAGTTAGACTAACGCGGTAACTGGCCAGATGAATGATCACATCACTCAATCAACCGGAAAATAATTCAAGAAGCAAATCAAATAACGCTTGCATTTGTATCTCGTGATATTTTCAATTTCATTATAAGCTCAATGATACACAACCTAAGACTTAACAAATGACCCTATGAAAAGTTCACTGAAAATATACTCAATGACATCAGTCTTCCTCGTGCATGTATCGTGACTTTCTTTGAAGCATGGGTTCTGCTCATCATTGAAGATGCTCGCCAAATTTTAACAATTTTTACAACCGATAGAACTGAGGATATAGAAGCGTTAGTCTTTAGGCGAAACTGATCTGCTGATTCAGTATCTAAATCCCAAAAGTAAATTCAAAGAAATATCGATCTTTACCCACCAAAGACCAAGCAAGACCAGCAGGGTTTAGTCAGAGAATAGTTTCTTATCAGCACGCCGACGAATTTCACCAGAGGGAAGCAAAAGGAGAATGAAATTTGCGGATCTTTCTTCACACGATGCCGAAACAATTAAAAAGACCGTCAAGATTTTTGAAGAAGGCGGTTCGGGAACTGTGAAAACAGCTCAACTTGGAAATTTGTTGCGTTATCTCAAACTAATTCCGACTAATGCTGAGATCGAACAACTGACCCAAGTGGGAGATCCACAAAATACCGGTCAAATACGTCAGACAGTGCTTTATCATATCATTGCAGATTTATGGCCGTCAAATCCATCGGAAGTAGAACAACGAGTTTGGAGCGCATTCCTTTCTTTTGACAAGCTGGATCAGGGTGTGCTGACATCAGAAGAATTTCGACTAATTCTAACAAGTATTGGACACGAACCGATACCCGAGTTTGAGGTGAAAAAGATACTCAAAGAATTTGCGGATCCGAAAACCGGCAAAGTTCCTTACGGTGAAGTTATACGCACGTGGATGAAATGAGAGAGTGTTAAGGGACACAAATCTTTCTGTGTCCAGGAAAAATTGACTTGACAAGACTGAACGAATTGGTAACAGAAGGTACTGTTAAAATCTGTATGATGCGTGCATATCTAATTGCCAATGTTCCATGTTCTGCCAGTACCAACTACGGAGTTCATTAGATTGGCATTAGTCACACAAACACACTCCGGTAGCGGTGACCGCACAGATAATGCTTCAGAGTTTAGAAACAACTCTGATAATTGAATGTGTTCAACACAATAAACAAGTGTTGATACAATGCTATTTTATCCTTTTTGTTTAGTTCTTTCTGTGGGGTACGCTCGATAGTGACATAACAAAACCTCGGAATCTGTAGATAATTGAATTTAGTTTTCTTGGGAGTAGTATTAGACAAATACTAGGCGACTCGCTCACGATTCATTAGGTCAACTATTCACACCATTTCGAAAAGTTGTTTTAAGTTCTTATTTAATCTCCATGAAATGTATCTCTCCAACACTTCCTTTAGAATAACAGTCAGAAACAGATGATGAAGAAACTGTAGGTTTTTATTCTTGATAACCCGAGGTCTATAAGATTTTGCTCAGGAAAATTTGAAGTTCACGGAAGAGAAAGAGCAATGTTCAACAAACCAGGAGTGTCAGCGATAATAACGTAGTATAACCAACATCAACGGAGTTCATTATCATTGAAGTGAAGCTCAATCTAATGATTGTGAACGCTTGATGAGCAGCCCGAAAAGGAGAAACTTGCCTAGAATATCACTTGAATAAAGAAAGCGTACACGTGAATGAGTTCCATTTGTAATGATAACGACGATATTCTGTTTCATTTCAGTAATATTCATGGTATTGTCAATAAAATCAACATTACCGAAAATTATTCGAAATATTCACGTACTTTTGTTAAACAAACATTATTACAAGAGGGGCGATGAACTTTAGGATAGGAAGTAATGCGAAAGTTAAACTGTGGTTTTGGGTTTCACACATCCTTCAGCGCGTAGGTGTCAATGATCTGTATCACAGATGTTCTATCAAGCCTTTGGAAATCAGTGTAAAATTCGGACAGTTCACAATCCAAAGTCTGATTGACAGTAGGATAAGTCGTTGATTTTTCTGGCCAACAGTTGCGGAGTTTGCGGGTGGACGACATCCGCTTGACTGTCCCCACAAAGCATTGTGTGGACGTAGTTGCTTGTAGATGAATAGCTTGTCATTCCGTGTTTGGAAACTTCTTTGGTAATTGAAAGACATAGGCGTTTCACTCGTCTGAATAATCCAATGAACAGAGCTCGACTGTCTTGACTTGATGAGATAACTGGCATTTTAGCGGTGAAGGTCAGAGTGAGTTTGCATCACGTGTTTGTCCAATTAAAACCTAGATGAATCGATCAGAATTTATCTGCACAACATAAACTGTGGAAAAGATCCAGAAATAACATTTCGCTCCCCTTGTACACTTTCTCATCAATTCAAATGCCCGTAGAAGACTTGACTGGTCTGGAGGTGCAACAAATCCGCAAAGCGTTTGACTTGTTCGATCGTGACAGACGTGGATACATTAGTTCGTCAGAATTTGGGTTCGCATTACGCTGGTTGAAATTGATTCCGACTGAAAAAGAGATTGCCGAGTTTCTGAAAGCTTTGGATCCGCGTCAGACGGGACGCATACGCTTTGATTTATTCTTTGCCGCGGCCACCCAGCTGTGGAGTGGGGGTTCACAAAAAATTCAGAATGACATCTGGCAAGCATTTATGCTATTTGACCCGTCATCTAGCGGTACGATTTCGGCCAGTAAGATGAAGAAAATCTTGATGGAATACGGTCTGGAACCGGTCCCAGAAAAAGAAGTCAACCAAGTGATAAAACAGTTTTCAAATAAAAAAACGAATCTGATTGAATATGTCTATATGATTCGTGCCTGGCAACAGTGATGAATTAGAAAAAAAACTAGAATAGCGACCCGCTCAGGTGAAACAGTTTCTGACACATTACTGTTTGGTCGTTATCAAATCACTTTTTATATGTCCTCGTTAATAAAGAGTTCTGTAATGATCCCGCTTTCATACAGTCATATTAGGATTTCATTTTTAATGATCTCAGGAGCCACCATGTAGTTATGCCATCCGTTTTAAAAATCATTGGAATACAGGACCTTCGTGTATACGACGGGTTTAACACAATGGTTATGAAATGAATCTTAAGTGAACTTCGCGTTGACTGGATTCACGTTTTCGGATTTCGTCCCGAGAAGCGGTTGAGAATAAAAACCCCAATCGTCGCTGACATTGTGAACGTTGGCTAGGGTTACTCAGATGAAAATCAAATCCTCGATGTACGTGTTTATGATTTTACTCCACTACGACTGATCAGGGAACGGTAAAGCAGCGTTTTACGGAATCGACTTTTGTTTGTAAAAATAGAAATGAGTGAATACTTCCGATTGCTTCATTAAAAAAGCAGAGATGTGGCGAACAACCTTGGTTTCAGTGCTTTATCTGCTGTCTAATTACAGCACATTACATAACACGGGAAACAGTAAAATCAGGGTTTTAGTATGTGTAAAATGGAAGTTCAGGGGTTAGGAGGGAGGGAGATGTAATAATACTGACCGCATAATTGATGATAATCCCCATGTGGACTGTGAATGTTCAACTGAAGTGTTAGGTGGGGGTACTTCGGACACATGGCCATGGGAGGGAAAGGGATTAAACGAACTGTTTGTGTGCACATAATGAGGGTTTGTTTATTCTAATTGCTATCGCCTCTGCTGTAGATAACAATCGAGCTTTCACATCCTTACACCGAATCCCCGTCAGTAAATAGAATGGACGGAACGACTCTCACACATCCACGGTATGATTCGTCTCGGTCAGATGTACAGCAACCGCACTTGCACCTGCCTTTATCGATCCCCAACTGAGTCAAGCTGGTTGGTGTTCTCTCATCCGATCGGCCAGGCGTCTGATGGTGCTACCCACGTAACTTGTGCCATAGAAGCAAGTAAACTGGTAAACACAGGAAGGGGTCATCGCCATCGGTAACCTGTTTTTTTTGTCTATAATGGGAGAACTGATTTGGAAGAGCACAACATCCGTTGAGAAATAACTATTTTCTACTACATTCCTCAGTCGCTCACTAATTGTCCTCACACGGGTGTTACCTCTGAAAGGCAATGAAATATAAACATTTTTCTTCTCTACTGTTGGGTCCTTTGATTTTGTAATGTAAGCCGTCATCCAACGGTCGATAAGTTCCTCTGGATATCCATTTTTTAGGAACGTTGACTTAACTGTCGCCAATTTATCATTCACTTTGTCAGTAGAACAAATTCTTCTTACACGATTGGCGATGCACCGGATTAGGCAGCATTTATGCTGCATCGAGACAAAACTATGATAGCTGTAATATTGTCTTGTCAAAGTACTCTTTCTGTGTATACTTCGTTTAAGGGAGCCATCCTCACTGAGTGGCGTGTAAATGTCAAGAAATGCCATTCCCTGGGCAGAGTCCATATTAGGATGTGCCCGCTTTAAACTGTCCAAAAACATTGAGGGATTGTCAATAACACAAATAATGTCATCAACATAACGCATGTGTAGGGCACACTGCTCGATACAGGTGGACAATGTCTCATTCTCCAACTTTGCAATAAATGTCTGCCAATAAGGGGCCTAATGGTGAGCCCATAGTGATTGCATCTTTTTGACAATACAGGCAATAGTTGAAATGAAAGTACACTGCAGAAGGAGTTTCCTTAGGCAATACACTGGAATTGAAATGAATAAACGGTTAATTATATGAGAGTAATGGAGGATTTGATTTGTTTGTGTGATTAATTCGTTGTGTAAATGAGGCGCGCGATGTAAAGCTCGGAAGCACTGGACAGCTGTTTAGTCCTGGTTGGGTCTCATCAGCGTTGCGAATCCATCAACCCAGCTGAGGATCGAACCGGGGACCTCACATGTAGAACGCTGGCGTTACATTGTGAAAGTTTCCAATCGAGTCACAACCCTGGAGGCTAGCGCTGAGATGAGCGAGGACCGACACTTGTAACAAGCTCGTATAGACGGTTTATGCTATATCGTGTATATTCAAAATGAGAAATGGTCTGGTTTGCTGCCCGGTGGTCGAGTGCGTGGTATTCTTGCGTTCTACCTCTCAGGTCCCGGTTTCGATTCCCAATTGGTTCGATGGATCCCAACTGCTGATGAGACCCAACCAGGTCAAAACAGCTGTCCAGTGCTTCCCAGCTTTTTAGCTGGCGCCACATTTACACGACGAATTCATTATATAAATGGTTAATTGCTTGATACCTCTCGTTCTTCACAAAGCAAAGAACACTGAAACCGAAAGCTAGGAGGTTAAGTTAGCTTTTAGAGGCTATTATTTGGTCAGAGATATTATATATTATAATTATATTTTCACAAGCGTCTGAATCCAGACTGTGTGCCAAACAAATGATGGTACAATAATCTTTATGAAAGAGAGACATTCTATGATTTGCATGTGGGCCGAATACTGCCAGCTTGCCTAAGCCAATGCAGGTGAACTCTCTTGAGGAATCCACAACCGTAGCATTTGGCTAGCCATAGCCTGACCCGCAAGTCAGCGGGGCGGTGTGCAAAAACCGCAATCCATGGGGGGCCGGTGTTCAGCTAATCGGATCGTTTGCCCTTTGGATTGGGTTAAACGTCCAAGGTGCTCAATACACCACCATGCCTTATCGAGCCGATGACCACTGACACACCCAGGAAGATTTGTGCGATTCGCACTCCTCTTCTTGGTTGGTTTCGAATCAGGGTTTTTGGCCAACTCCCTTAGGTGAACTATCAGTGGTCCACTAACTCGGTTGCTGCCCCGGGTACCAATTTTCGTCCTCTCACTTTGGTGGGAAAACACCACCACGAGAAGGCAGTGAGTGAGGCTTCCTCAGCAGGGACTATTTGAGACGCTTTGTCGTATGGGTGCATTTCGCGAGGTGCAAGGAAAGGGTGACCAGCCGCAACCCTAGAAACCCACCCCCGACCATACTGAGGCTTTCGGAGGCGGTCAGAGATATTCCGATCCCAACTATCGGTTTCTATACTATTTGTCACATGAGTGCAAAGTTCTGTGAAAGCTTTTGTTACTGTTTGTTCGGGTAATCTAGTTTTAACGTTTGTAGTTTCGAGCTTGACCAAGCACTTGCTTGGGATATATAGATGCTAACAATACACTTTTCTATGTCATTATTGTATAACTTATTTTAATAGGCAAAGTAAGCGATAGCAAAATAACAAGTCTGTTCGTGAGTACTCACGTGTTCTTGGAATGTTCCTGTGTTATGTTCTGCCTAGACGTATGACCGACATGAGTGCCTCTTCCTTAGACCGCAATAAAAACACGGGGGAGAAAACACGATTGGGGAACGACAGTCAGAGTGCATTCTATGGTATGATATGCAAATATAAGTGGGTGTACGGGAACGACGCGTTAACGCACCAATCAAATCCCTTCCTTGAAACCCCGATCCGTTGATCGGATGACAGCTGTCTGATTCGTCCAAGTCATCTGTAGGGTTTCTTCAATCGACAATTTTACAACTGCAGTTTTCTCTTCTTGCCTCTTGTTGTTCTCTAAGTTTCCTGGTAGATCCGTTTACACTGAACGTGGTCATCAAACCATAGACCAGAAGCACCTTCACCCTACGCTAATGTGACTAGCAGCAGAACAGGTTCAGTTTTCAACCCGTCCTGTGTAAGTGAGGACTATCAGGACATGGCATGCCTATCAGAACCATCAAGGTTCAGATATCAAGTAGTAACTTAACCCTTCGATCACGTAGGATTATTGTAAAAGCCAAGCCACCGCTATTCTTTTCCTTCTAACATAAGGACCCTTCTTCTCCACCAGACACAATTAAATGCACCGTCGAGATTTAACATGTATCGCCATTATTTGGCGATATTGACCTTCCAGGTAAAGTTTCTTTATTAGGTATTGCAACTTGATCATTTACAGAATTAAGTTTTGCTTTAACTATTTTCGTACTTTTATTGAGCTCGAAAAGACCGCATCGACAAAATTCCCCACGGTGAGCTCTGTGTCGCACGCTTGCTTTGCTCTGATCAGATTTCTGCTGCCGTTGTTAAAAGAATAGCTTAAACTCACTTCCAACATTTCGGAAGTATCACCATACAGAGTTTCTATAATCCCAAACCTTGGTAATATTTTCTCCTGGGACGGATATCGAGAAATAACGTGAGCGAATATTAGTGGCAGGTTCTGACGAACATCAGCAACTAACTAATCTCTAAACATCCAATCAGGAATCCACTTACCTTGCGCGATGCAAACGTGCTTGTGGTACGGTGCGGATCCATGCGTGGCCTGACGGGGTTTTATAAGCTCCGTCCTTAAATCCTGGAGCACAACGCGTACATCAATCGGTTGTCTTCAAGGCATCCCCCGATTATTTGAGAGATCCATTTAAGCTCCTTCTTGGATTAGAAGGACAGAGCCTCTCAAACAGCCGGACAATCTCTAAGTGAATTAGTCTTGTGCACTTTCATTTTGCCTTTAATGGTATATGCAGTATCTTTTCCATAACAGGTGAAACAAATGTGTTGTGCTTTCAAGCCTTTTTAGTGGTGGTATGCACGATACCTTGATATCGCATGATGGACACGTATCAATAATTCCATCTATTCCGCTTATCTCTACCTGAACATGTTGCGGGTCAAATCAATAAAATTTATACGGGAAACAAATAAAGGTATGAGGCCTAAGCAAAAAACAAATTGCAGACATTTATGTCTATTATTCACAAAAAGTATATCAAAAAATGTTGACTATTCCTTTTCTTCAGAATAATTCTATCACATGGGGGACAATGTAGCCCGGTTTCCAACAGGTACATGAATCCATGCGAAATGAGACGTTTTCGAGAGAACAGTTGAAACAAAACCTGATTTAAACCGGTTGTGCATTCATTTCTGTCAGACGAAGTAAATATCCAAGTTTTCATTATTACAGTCACGTTAATGGAATATCCTGTAGTCTTTTACTGCAATTGATTGTTTGAAGCCATCAAGATTTTCTAATACCCCAGCGAAAACATCAAAGAATCATTTTCTTTCTGATGTTCATCAACTTTGTTATAATTGCATTAATGAGCGCTATAATACATTTCAAATGGATACAATGTCATCTGAAGTGGTAAATTCCAGTTGGTCTTTAAAGTAATGTATGGCATGGGTACTTTTTGTTTGAAATCCACTAAGTACAACAATCAATCTTTGATGTTTTGAATCATCTTTTTATTCGTGTACTTTTCTGTTCTTGACTATATATTTTGCAATTCAAGTTGTCTGAATATCATGTACAATTGTCTCGGTATGATTCCAAGCGCCTGTAGCCGTGTGAGGTGTAGTCCACGAATTGTATCACAGCGTCATGCGACGGACGTAAACAATGGCTAAAGTGTTGAACGTGAGTGATCCATGGGTGACAGAGGGGCATAGATCGATATGACGTTTCAGAGGGAGTAGTACGAATGCATGCACACAGAGCGAGGGAGAGAGAGTGAGACGCGTTCGCATACTGGCAAGGTAAACAACCATGATATGTAATGGAAATTGGGTTGTGACCGGAGTACATCGCACAATCGTCACCCCCGCGCTTCAACATGGGACAGAAGTCTATGCTGAATGATGACCATCCAGACATCGCTGGGATGTTGGGAAAGTAAATGAGCCTGGCAGCTCCGATGAGGTCAACGAGACTGTTCAAAATAATGCTCAGAAAACAATGATACTCGGACAANATTATATTTGGGCAACTGAAATTACAAGTTATTTTGACTCGGTCTAGTGAACTAAGCCTAGATTTTACGTCAAGGTGAATTAAAAATGAGTTGTTTTTTAGAAGAACGGCTTCATCATAAAACTAACTGATCGTCATGTCGCTTGCCGCGCACAAATTAGCCCATGACATTCTTGTGGACGTCGCACACTCGGTGCATACCGACCCATCTGTCCTGATCGCTCATACTCCTGTAATTCCAGTTCGTGCCATCCCACACAAATTTTCATTTAGAAGTCAGTCTGTTTGTCACTGACTGATGTATCAACCCGCATGGGTTGAAAAGAAGATGATTTCTTTTTGAGTGTTGGCAAGCCGTTTGCATGTACTTTTGTCCTGTCGCCCGTGTGTGAAACGACGGTTGACATAGCACACGTCGACTGCATTTATCTTTATGAAAATAAGGCCAAAACGGCAAATGACCTTAACCACAATGCGGTCTGTAACCATGATCATAATTCGGTGTGAAACCAGTCTTTTTTTCTGATATTCAACCATATGCCTGGTCATCGATGTTTCTTTTTCAAACAAGGATTACCAAACCGTGTGCCCTAACCTCCTGACCTATAACGCTGCGTGTCGTCAACCAGTCACATTATTCTGTTGCTTTCACATCTGTTCTGTTAAACTGACGTAAATCCAGTAAGAGGATCTTCAAGAATCTCAACACAAAAGCGGTTAAACTTGTTACACATTCGGGAGATCTGTGCTTTCGAACATAGTGCTTATACCTTGGCCTGAATCTCAACCTTTCTGTTTCATAGCTCATTGTATTCCTACTGCACATACTGATCTTTGAAGAAATACTCTTTTCAATTACCCTTCTTTATCTTGACATTTCTTATGTCATCCGGACATCATTTGGTATCCATACTCGAAATTGTTTATTCGCAAAGTTGGCGATAAATCTGGGATGCTGGCATAGTAGATAAATACATAGATAGATAGATAGATAAATAAAGTAGTCGTCCCCAGTACGATTTTACCGGAAATGCTGAGGAATCGGTTTTGTTTATTACACTCTTTGATGTAATGAACAGTAGACGGGGCGAACGCCATAGTCAGGAGGACGTGCTGTTCAGTGGTGGAAACCGGTAACCTATGCCCCAGGACTTGGAGTGGTGAACCACATAAGACTCCGATAGGTTAGTTGTGGCATTGAACCAGACGACAGCACAGCTACCTACCAACAAAATTGGATAGTGGTGGCCGGGCTCGAACCTTGGACCATGGGGTCCAAAGCACGCCTGTGACAGCAAATGAACCACTGCGCCACCACCACCCGAATAGATCCTAATCAATAAGCGTCANAAGCGTCATCAGGTAAATGCTATATACGATGTGAGTTATATGTACATTCATAATCATCATAGATATCTCCAAATTCACTGAGAAGTTCATTAAGTTTCCAAAAGACATAAGTGTTATAGTAAGCTAGCCACAACTGTGAATACAAAGCATAAAATAATTTGAAAAATTATTAACATCAAGGTAGTTTGTGCCGCAGTAAAATAGGGTTTAAATATAGCAGGAACTGTCGGAATTCTGAAGCCTTCCGACGTTAAAAGTCAGAAAAATCGTGAATTTTACGTGCAAATAAACCGGTAATTGCCGAGTAAGTCGATTGGAAACAACACTCACTCTACAGATTGCAGCTGAGTATTAACGAATAAAATGTGTAAATGGTGTAACATGCTCGAGAGGTGTCTGTGGTATTGGAAATAGTATTCGAAATGGGGTTCCAGATTTCGCGCAATACCCATCTCCGAAATAGAACAAATTCGAATCGAATAGCATACGAA
>UZAN01039963.1:0-14397 GCA_900618425.1 Echinostoma caproni
ACTGTATATTTTTTAACTGAAATGTGGGCTTCATGCTTGCAGAAGTTATTACAATACAATTTAATACGATAATTTTAATACGAGACATAACGTTTCATTCAAATGCAATGATACATTTATGTTTCACGAATGAGACTGCGGCCCATCGAAAGACGCGTTAGAATACAGGGAAGTTTGCACTGGTGTCGGTGCCGGTGGTGAAATTCGTAGACACACCTTGGGCTGATTTAACTCCCATAATAAACAACTTCATCTTCACACATTTACTTTTTAACAGTCCTTTGCTTTAAGAATTCCGAAAATACACCAGATATTCCAATGTTTTGCTTTCCGATGTAATGATCTGATCAAAACAACCGAACCAAAGTGTAATGCGAATATCTTTACGCTGACCCCTAAAATATATACCGCTAACCTTCTTTGGAAACGACGGACCATAACAGAGATGAATTATTAAAATTGAATAAATCTCTGCAACGTTTATCTAACGATGCGCATACGATAAAATTCCAATACGCAACCTTGAATGTTGCATGCAAAGAACAAAACTCCGAAAATTGTGATTGCAAAATAATATTTCTTGGTATTTCGAAGGATGACTCAATAAGCAGAGTGAAACGGAATACTTGCAGATACTTCCTAGATGCAACCACAGTTGAAGGGCCACGGCTGTGGCAATTTATCTCGTGTGGTCTAAATCGAGATAACTTCCCATAATTCTGGAAAGCATAATGGGCATAGACCCCGTAACACACACGGTGAACATGAATTATTCATAATGGATCGTTGTTAGAATTTACAACGAAACAAGTTATTCTTTCATTTGAAGGTAATTCCTTTACTCATGAATTTGCACATACTATAGACAGAATTATGACTTATTCGGATAGATCCACTGCATCAAGAATATTATATATGGGACAGTGAACTAACAGTACAACACAACCAGAGGCTTTGGCAGTATAATTTCTCCAGTTTGATTTGTGAATCAAAATTGCTAAATATTCATGGTTACTGGGTCTTGGAAAAATGAAATGTTTATATATATATATATATATATATATATATATATATATATGTATAATATTGCTTTCTACTTCAGAATGAACCATCATTCATGTATTTGACCCATTTAAGCAAATGTGTTATTCAACAGCAGTGTAAAAGTGCTGCAAACGTTTGTTCCATTTTATCTACCTCATTTTCTTTTCGGTGGGCGGTGTATGGAGGGGAGGGGACAAGAAATGCATAGAAAAGGAAAAACTTAGATGGCAGTACTGGGATCCGGACCCGTCACCTCAGTGTGCTAAGTTAGTGAGCTTAACCTATTTATTCCGGCAAATGACGTGTTCCATATTTGTGATTCAGATTATTTATACCAAATCGGATCAAGCTGGTCTGTGTCATTTGGATCTGGTGCGGCATGTAGAACGATCCACTAGTTGGTTTTAGATTTTATTCTCAAAATGGTTTTCAGTTTCTATCCATCAGAACGATTGTTCAGATATGTGATACTTACCCACAACCAGCTACTCAGAAGACATGTGACCAAACATTTAGCATTCATGATCAGTCTAACGACAACAAAATTCTTCTTCTTTCTGAGAGAAAATCAAATTGCTTTGTAAATTTTCTAACATTAATAACCAGCTGAAACGATATCTCACTCAACTGGAAGGTATCAACGAAAACTTGCATTTTATAATATGAGAATCGCTGTTGAACAGAAGCGATAATGAATATACCTGACTGTAAGCATAGCGCCTCTTTTCGACGGAGTGTTGGAGAACAAACGATCTATGAAAAGGCCCACAGGGCATTAGTCAATTGAAATTACAATATCCATACCAGGCTTTTGAGTCATTTTTATAAGAAAATTCTAATGATGTCTCTTGTTGAGGCTTACAAATGATGCAACAGAAGCCGTCATCAAATTGAAAAAGTTATAGTTGCTTAACCTATTTAGCTAAATGAGGTAAATTCATAAGCGTGTCCTATTACCAAATTGTTTCTTCGGAGGTGTGATAGCATATTCAGTCCCGTAAAGTAAACTCAAAACATCAAGCGTTTGAAGTAACCAATCCGACTAAAGTCAGTTTGTAGCACGATTTTGATCAATACCCGTAAATAGCTTGTGAACATTGTACAGCTATTTAGGCGTTCCATCAAATTTGTAAATCCATGAACTGGACAGAGGATAGGATTCGGGACCTCATACGTGACCGAAAGACCATCAAAAAGATCACTAAGCTGAGTTAGTTTATATAAACAAAAGATTTAAAACAGCAAAGGACAAATGGAACAAACTGGTCAGCTGGTGGTATGTTTTTTCTTTAACTTTTTGGCTCAAGGTATAATCCCTAGTTAGATCAATAGAACCGTACTGCCAAGGGGACCAGGGGAGTTCGAAAGATTTGTGGAAGAGCTTCTTTCATTTTGTTCTATTTAGTAAGAAGACTAGCACATATCACATTAAGTTTCATAGATTTTTTGCAATAACTTCATTTGTGTTAGTAATTTTAGAATGCCCCAAAGTTATTGTAAATGTTTTATGAGTGACTGAGAACAGTAATTCATTCAGTTTTTGTTACATTCCTTAGAGCACACTCAGTTTGCAGCTTTCATTGCTTAAATGCTTCTATAATTGAGTCTTCCTACCCACAGCGGAAGTTACAAGATATAATCACATCTCTGGTGCTGTCAAGTGAGCTAGCAGGCATTTCAGTAACGCATAGATTCCATCAACAGTCCTTTTCGTAAACCATTGTGAACGTTTCCCGTGAATACATACTACTACTGAAACTTTCGAACGTATCGGTGTCCCATTTATTGAAAAAGCAGTAAATTACCTACGTCCGTTTGCTTCAAATTAGTCAAGAAGCGATTGCTGATGTTTAATCGGTCAAGCATCCTCAAAATAAAAACGGCTCTTGCATATAGTTCCTTCTATAGTGTGAAATATAATTGCTCTCGTAGACCTCTGGTGATGTGTCCGTGGTATATGCACGTGACTTCAATGTCAGCATCTCAATGTTTTCTCTCCAAATTCATACAGACAATTTCATCATTTTGACTGTTTTTGGACTTCGGGAGTTGAAATGCGTACGTGGTTAGTTGCGAATATGTGTTTTTCTAGTAATGGAAACACTTAGCATAGGTATCCAGTTTCCTGGTCACGTGTTTCGCGAATATTTATTTATATCGTGACTTATTGATTAGTATCTGGGGTTATATATTTTATTTAAAACTACTGGGAGCCTCAGCTTCCTTCGACAGCGAAACATTTCCTCCGGTAAAGTGTGATACCATAACCAAATCCCTTCATTGTTGGCACGTTCAAAATATATTGAGATAAACAGCATATTGCAAGGTAAACGGAGAGAATGTAGATAGTCAATTTATTTAAATGTCTTAAACTCTCGCTATAATACTTAAATTATAATGTGGTATTCATATATGAACTTCAAAAAACGATTGCTGATCTGTTCAAACCGGATCACGTCTGCAACATCTCGAAATCTACGAGTCAATGAAAACATTTAATTAGGTGTTAGGTCATGCCAAATTAGGTAATATATTAGGCGTTAATCGTCATCTACGGGTTCCTTGGTTTTTTGTTGTCCGTTAGTTAATGATTTCATAACATACATTTACAGTGTCTGCTTACTGATTTTGAGTTACGTTTCAACATGGGCATGTTATTATGTAGTTATCAAGGTCAACAACATGAAATCTTATCATCCAATTTCAAATCTAAAGGCTTCAATGTGTGTACTATTCAGGAAAGTGTGCCACTAGCTCAACTCTGCATGGCAAACAATTTGCACCGTCGTACAGCGAGCACCATTTCAAATGATCTTTCAATCGATCGATTTATCACGGTAATCAATGAATAGAATGGCCAACATTCATTCACAACCGTAACCATGGTGAAGCTACAGTGTTAATTTGAAGAGACAAAAACAGTGAACTGGTTGTGAAATATCATGCTTTAACTGATGACGTGAGACTTTCAGTAATTCGTATTCGTGTAACTAGAATTCTTCGTGAGATGCTTGGACACCCGCTGATAGGTCGGCTTGTATACATTTTTCTGCAGTATTTAAATTTTTTCAATTCTTTTATCGACTAATAAATGGAATACATGTTAGTGATTCGTCTAGCGGTAAGATGATTTTCCTCACTATAGCAATGAAGGATTCTTTTGGTGTTTCATTGGTTACAGTTACAGTTACTATGCACCACTTACTCATTCAACAGCAGTTACCACGCAAAATTTTTGGATCCTTTTCTCTGACAGGTATTGGATGTTTTCTCTCTCATAATAGGACAGGTTATTAGTGATTTGACTTATCGTAGCGATATGCTACATTAAGATTGAATACCCAGTTTCTGACCAGCTGAATTTATACAGACATTCTGTTCAATTCATTATGATGAAAAGGAACTCAAGTAGAAAAAGGTACCTCTAACACTGTCACAATGGTTATCCGAATAGATTTTACTCCCAATAACTCCGCGATATACATATGAAGAATATACATATATAGACTTTAAATGTGGAGTAATTCTATCTCGGGATACGGAAGTTAGCGTTGGTGTGTTCGCTCAGCTGGAAGTTTTGTTCCAAGAAGTTTCGTAGCCAGGTTAAGCAAAATCATCAGTGCAACTTCGGGTAAGCGCCAGACCTCGGTTACACAGTCGAGGAGTAAAAACCACCTCCAAGTTCATCAACAGTGCCTGGTGTCTGTGAAAAACCGAATGGGCTAATACAAACATTCAATATCTAAGGTGATTGAACAATTCACAAAAGGCGATAACCGTTGACCTTATAGCTTAGGGTTAAAAGTTTGAAGTCCCGATCATGTCAAAAACATGATTATTCTGAGACTGTTGGTTATTTATTTTTGATACCGAAGTTTGGAAAGTAATGAACCCTCTCATGTTTAAACGACCAAAGTAAAAAAACTTCAGTTGTCCATTTTGTGCAGTGTAATTCAGTTTTCGTACACTCTTTATACTCTTAACGTAAAGCATCTTATAAGATCAGTGTGGTAAGCGACCGGGAATGCACTTTTAAACCTTCATTCATAGAAAAGCGATTCGCGAAATCAGGGTCACGAACATGTTCCAACAAATGGAAAAGAACACAAGTTCAAGAAACATATGATGCAATCCAGTTGATCTTGCACACCTGAAATGTTTGCATTTACAGATAATTTAGAAAGAAATGTGGAATTATAATGACACCTACGAAATTACTGATGATGCTATAGGTCAGACCATTCCGTGTTCTAAATTTTCTTCGTTTGGCATCAATTTTCATTTATCAATACTTATTTTCATTGCATTTGAAGCATTCTTCGTCTGTTATCAGGACACATTTTTCATTATTAAAATATATCATTGGCATTTCTTGAACACTTCCCTAAACAGTTTCCTGCTCTAAGGAATTGGGGGGTAAAACGCATCCAGTTCCAATGAACGGTGATCCAGAATTAGTACTAAATATGTAGTACTAAATATGTGGGAGAAATTCCTTCACATTATATTCATACCTTTAGGCATTGTTCGGGAGAATTCACTGCCGAAATGTCAGTTGAAAAAACAGCTAAGCTTTTCGATGTCGAGATGCGACTGAATAGCCCTAAAATTTCTAGAAAAAGTAGAAAAAATAGAAATTGATTGTTTGATATAGTTAGTATGCCTTCCCTCGTCAACATTTGCTTTAAACACGAAATAACCGAGTTCGTTGCTACACTCCAATGCGGTTAGAATTTTAAGCAGACACCGTTGAAGCACATGTACCATTTATACTCACCCCAACTAGAATTCTGATTTTATGATTATTTTCTACATCGATGTCCCTATGCCTGTGATGTTTATTCACGGATAATGTTTTGTTCATTAAGATCTTTCAATCACTGCTATTGCTGTTTTTTAATTGATTAAAAGAAGAGAAACAATCTAGCCTGTGATCTAATGTAAGGGAAAATTTGTTGGATGGATATGGAAAAGTGAGAGCATGCCGCAAAATATCAACCACAGTATTAATAGCACCGCAGGTTGAAGGTTTACAACTACCCCAAAGGTTGAATCATCTTCCACATCCTTCACTCACTTACGTATCATTTACTGCTGAAAACGTCAAAGCAAAAATAATGGCTTTGTGAAAAAAACGCAACTCCATGTGCGGACAATATACACCCGAAATCTCAGATCGTTTGGGTAAATCACATATCCGAACTGCTAGATATTCTGTTTCAACGAATGTGCGACCAAGCAAAACTTCCCGAATCATGGAAAGAAGGAGTCATTTCGCCCACATACAAAGGTGGTTGTCGTAGTCACCCCGCTAACTATAGACCTGTAACCCTGCTTCCGGTGTTATCGAAGGTCATGGAGTCGGTGGTGGCCGATTCTATGGTGGAACATCTCGAAAGATACAACATTCTCTCGACAGCTCAACATGGGTTTAGGCAAAAGAGATCCTGCACCACGAACCTGCTTCTCATTCGAGATGAATGGATCAGTACAGTTGACGAAGGGGATGCGAAGGACGTTATTTATCTCAACTTCGCTAAAGCATTTGATCGAGTGAATCACAAAATTTTACTGCAGAAGCTCTATAATTATGGCTTTCGAGATTTCGCATTTGAGTAGATCAAAGCATTCCTCGATCAACGTACCATATCAGTTCGTGTTTCTGATTCTGTATCCGGACCTATCAAAGCCACCCGCGGTGTTCCACAAGGGTCCGTACTCGGTCCCCGTCTGTTCCTCGCCTTCGTTAATGATCTACCGAAAGTGTTCGGCTCAAAAACAATACTGTTTGCTGATGACGCCAAAATCCGGAACACGGTAACAGAACCAGAGGGCTCTCAAACACTTCATGAATCACTCAACGTAGCTTATCAATGGACTAAGGAGAAAGACATTGAATTTAATGTTTCTAAATGCAAAGCTCTATCCCTACGCCACAAGCGGAAATTCTCGTATTTCCTCGGGGACCAGCAGCTACCAAATACTTCTAGCGAAAAGGACTTAGGTATTGTTGTTCAAGAGGATTTAAGCTGCTCCAACAACTGTGCTAAGGCTTTGTCTGCTGCTATGAAGAATGTCGGCTTACTTCGACGAGTCTTTGACCGGTTTGAATCATCACTATTCCCTCGTTTCCTATTAGCGTACATTCGACCTTATACAGAGTACGCCATCCAAGCTTGGAGTCCATGGCTTCAACGTGGCCGCAATTTGATTGAGCGTCCACAAAGGATGGCCACCAAGATGGTCAAGGGATTTCATTACCTGACATACGAGGACAGATTGCGATCATTGGGACTATATTCTGCTCAGTACCGCCGAACTCGAGGAGACTTGATTTTGACGTATCAAATACTGCAGAACCCGAACCATCCGTGTCGATCGCTTCTCATGTTATCGAACAATGTACACCTAAGGGGACACCGTTTCAAATTACTGATTCCAAAGTCTCGACTGGATTGCCGGCGCCAGTCTTTTGCAGTAGGAGTATGCAAATCTTGGAACGCCCTTCCATCTGAGGTCGTTTGTGGACTCACTATTGAATCTTTCAAGCAGAGACTCGACGAAACCTTGGCACGCCTCACATTCGTACACTAAAGGCAATCGGAAATTCACTGTAGCCCACATTCTCTATCTCCTACCCGGATCTCTATGGGACGCATTTTTCGATGTGTAACGATTCATTTTTGTAACTATCCTATAGAGCAAGAGAAGCACCAGCTTGTACGCTATTCCCATAATAAAACTTTGACTTTGGTTAGTTCCGTTAAAATCATGATGAAAATTCTGTGCTTGCAACCTATGGGAATCTGGTTCCTGTAATTAAAGGACTGAACATATTGTCCATGTGTCAACCACTTTCCAGCTTGCTATTTTCCAAAGTAAATTGTTTTGTTTACATCATTCCCTAACTTGGATTGTCGACTATATTTTTATGGTACTTTGGAAGTTCTCTTGAAAAAATAGAGATTTCTTGTTGATTGTTAATTAAACTAAAATGCAAGCAGAAAATTGTAAACTTTCAAAATGTGAAATCTCCGTGCAAAGCGAATGCAGCAGGAGAAAGATCTAACTAGGTTGTACCCCTGGTTAAATGCCCTCGTTGACGTATCAATGGTAATTCATCAATTAAAATGAATCGGTGGTCAGATGAACGAATAATCACCAAAACGTTTCCAAAGAACAGTAAACCCAATGCACTCAAATTGGATGCAGGAGTGCAGTGTTAACNCGTTATTTCTTCCTTTATGGTATCGGATGCTCGCTTTGAAACGGAACCACCACCTCGGAGACAACCTGATACCCAGTGCTGCTATTGGCCAAAGCATTTAGGATAGGTCATTTGAAATCTCACATGTACTTACAAAATAATCCCCTAGAGTTCCATCATCGACAGTTGACTGCACCACGCTCACACGGATCACCTGTGTACGACAGACGCATTCACACGCGGATAACACACTGAACAGCTCTATCTAACCCCAACCTCAGTTTAACTTATTAATTTACTAACTTCCCAACTGACCAAGAAATGTGTTCATCCTCTTTTTGGAAAAATCTCATGGGTCAAATGTGATTGTGATTAACTGAGATAGTCAAAAAGTATTTATTTCTAAAGTTTGGTTTTGGCTGGAATTGACAAAAGAATACAGAGACAAGGGTGTGTAGAGCAATACTGGAAAAATGCTGAGACTCTGTTTTGGATGGGAAAAAATCACTGTCAGGATGGAGGTAAATAAAAGGTTCTCATTGACTAACCCAAAACTGACTTCAAATGCCTAATGACATGAGAAAGACATTATAAATCACTGCTTGAATTGCGATTATTATTTATCTTTTGCACAGCATGGAGAAATTTCCTTGTCCCCCGTGCAACACTGGAGAATTTCGAAATGATACCAGGATTGGCGCGCAATGTGCTTGGAGGTACCAAACCGTACATATATCTTTCATGTCTCTTATCTACAACGGTCGAGGTATGAAGTGTAAGATGTTAGCCTTGTGTTTATAAATATGAAGATAAACTACTAATAATTAAGATAAGTATAACCTATCACATATTCCTAACAATCAGGTTGCCTCATCGAGTTTCATTTTATTTTACATATTTTCACTACTATTCTCGATGGTGGGAAAGTGTTCTATGCGGACTATTCTGCAGAATTATTGTTCCAATTTCGCTCATAAACAAGGTGTTTTTGGTTACTCAGCGCGTTTTCAAAATTTGAATCGTTTCAAAATTTTGGAAAAAGTATGGGAACCTCAGTTACCTTTGTCATAAATAGACCCGTAATCAGTCGATCATTTCCAAACACCATTTATTTTCTTATTTATTGGGTCGTTAAAGAGGATACACACGTTATCATCATCAGCGTCAATATCACCACTTTTTTAATTACAAATCGTTTGTGTGACCAAATATGTTTCCCACACTCCTCAACATTTTTCATCGTGCCGACAACTGCGTGTTATAGTTGGCACAAAATAACTTATCTCTATTCTCTTGGTCCATTTTTTGAAGTGGTTAATCCGCTTGACCAAACTGCATGCATACATGGAGTGACGACAAAAAGGCGTGGGTTTGGGATATGTGATCTCGCCGAAGCCTACATCCAAAAGGCTACCATTTCAAATGAAGGTAAATCACTACTCTCACTATGCATATTGAATATCATTCGGCGGTTGTCTTTGTTGATTGCAGAATGACCTATCTTCATTTTCCTTGTAATTTGATCGAGAATCATTGGTTTCGGATACAGAATGGCTGAGACACTCAATATGTTTACTCGAAACCACACCGTGAACATGAGGAAGCAAATCACGGGAGTAAACAGGATTGAAGAGCAGCAACTTGAAACTTGGGACTTTGTGTATCAGTCAATTTTGCTTTATCTGATTCACGTGAAACCGAAGAGAATCTAAGGGTTATCTCAAACTAAACTGCAGGTAAACACAAATAGGATATCAATCTGTCCTAAAGTCACCACAAATAAGTTGCATACTAATGCCGAGTCACTGAGTTTGTGCAGTTTTCCCATCGACGCAGAAAGGAACGCAATATCCTGAAGGAATTTATAGATAACATGTCACGATAGATATTCACATCTACGAATTACTATCAGGTGAGGGTGTGCAATGAGCTACTTAGGTAAAAAAAATAGAAGAAGACGTAAAATTGAATAAAGAAGTTATATGAGGTGCATACAGGATCGCTTGAGAGCGACAAAATGTCTAAGTGTAAACAGTCCTCACCGTGCCGAGCACCTACAATGGTCGGCATTAGGTATATCATACGAATCTACTATGTACTTCAGATGGCATCAAAGACATAACATAGTTATCCAGTACGTTTTGTTAAACATCGAAGAAAAACAAAATGAAATGAAATTATGATGTAACAAATAAAAAATATGTATCAGAAAATGCTAGGCAGTATGACTATCCTAATTTGTGAGACCCACACCAGAAGAAGATGGCATACTTTGTTGGATATGATCATATGATCATATGATAACTGTACAAGATTGAGCCAACCAGACTTACTATTGTTTTAAATGATACCAGGAATCAACAGCCAATTACTTTTCACGTCTATTATCTGCAANNNGAGTCGCAAACAATCAAGTTACTACTGGTTAAACCAGAAAACTTATGGTTGTATCAGACGTGTATTCGAGTACCGGGTATAGGGAATGTACTGGCATCAGCGGAAGGATGCAGTAGCTAACAATCGTGTAAAAATAATGTCACTGCGTTGGTACTGAGATAAATATGCCCCTGGGTAGATTCGATTTTCGCTGTCTGTCAGGTGCTGTATTGTACATATTTGCCTACCCTACGGATTATTTGCAAATAGAGTGTAAGTAATTTGATGCCAGAAAATTTAGTAAATGCGGAAATCTGGAGTTAATTCTTCCAAAACGGCTTGAGTGGGAAACGATTCTCATTACAAATTGAATTATAACTGTCATTCATTCCATTTAAGTCCAGAGATCCACAAAAAGAAAAAACATATCATCATTGTTGTTGACCAAAAGAAAAACACTTCGAGTAAGTTTTAAACATCAAATACCAATAAAAACACTACCATCAAACACGAGAATGAGTAAAAAATATTCAGTTTACCTGTTAGCGTGTGTCAACGTGTAATGTGCGGCCGCTCTATTAGTGCGCACCTAGTTCAATTGGAATTTCAGTGCCAAAACCAATCGTAAATAGCCGAGTTTCCGTTTATTCGACTTCTTGATATCGCACTCTTGGAAATGAAACGCTCCAACCAGTTTGTCGACTCGTTTTACTGATTGCATTGCAAGTTTTGAAGGAAATCGTCTAAGAAAGTATTTAATTTGATTCGTCTTGTGAATATTATAATATCGTTCGAAAAGAGTTTCAGCGCTATTTTCAAAGCTTCGTGATCAAGTTTCCTACGTTCAATGAAGCATATTCTACGGATACCTTTCGGCTGTTCATTTCTGTGATTACTACCACCGCATCCTTTTAGGGTCAGTAAAACCGATGAATACTTACAACGTAACCTTTGTCATAGTTGTGTGCTCTTGTTATCACGACCAACTCGAGTGAGTGGATGAACGAGAAAACGGCTTCAGTTTCGTGTAAACTTTTCATACTCTGTTAGCCACGCCGTTCGTGAAAGTGCTAAAATGATACCTCGCGGTACGTCAACCAGTGCCGCACCTAGGGTTTACCGTAATTGGCTGGCTGTGTCCCAGAAAGCTGTAGTAAAGCCATCAAAACAGGAATATCATGCGCACACTGGTTGAAACATTTTCACCCTTGATATGCTGAAATCTTGATAAATGAGCTAAAACTGTAAAGGGCCCAACCAAAATTTCTATAGTTCTGCATGAAATATGTAGAAATCCCGACTGTAACTTAGTGCATTTTATTTTATTGTATTGTATTGAGGCTTTAGTGTTTTATCTATAAGCTTTCAGCCGAAATGAGACCGTGGTCACATTTTTGGCAAAGAAGGAAAACATTGGAACATCAGGAGTGCAAAAATGTGAATTAGCTACTAAACGAATTAGAAAGCTCAGAACGAACTCTCCATGTTTGCAGCAAGGAGTTTCTGTGACTGCCGAGATTCGATCAGTCCGCATCTAGAAAAGGTGGACAGGTAAGATCGGCCTGCCTACAGGTTACTGTGTAAGAGAAGGTGTAATCAGATAGTATATCGTTAGCAAACTTCAAGCACGCATCAACATAAGTATCACAGTTATTGTCCATCAGAACAGATAACAGAACTTAGGACACACGGCTGATCATTGAGAGGCCACGCCTCATCAGCATGAAATCAGCCTTCAGCAAACAAGGGTAAATCACAGGGAGTAGTAAAGTCATGTAGAGGGAACACATTGTTAAACACAAGCTCCTATTACGTTAACTAAGAACAGAACTGGCACATTCTTCTTATCTGAAAGGTGATAACTTTCAGCTTGCGAGAAGCAGTTCGGGTATGTAAAGACCAGCAAGGATTACTTTTAGGGACGAGATGTAGACCGGCTTAAAGGAGAAAGTCATTCAAGGCATTTTCGAGGGTTATTATATATAGACCAAGTAAAGTGTATCATGTAACGAAGTGGAATGAGTTTGTGTTATATGCGGCCAGTTCTGACTGGTTATATATTGAAACCGAAATGGCGATGTAAAATGTCGTACAGAGGGACTTCTACTTTCGGGACTAGTAGGTTAAGTGAACTAGAGAAGAAACGGCAACCAACGGTTATTTTTGTATAGAAGCTGATAAGTGGAATAATATAATATACATATTTTTGAGAGGATATTATTAGCAGCCAAAGAACCAATTTAAAAGTCGACACACTGAAGTAAATTGACTTTAGATCACTCCATTTTACAATTTTGTGGGGGAACAACAAGGTTGTAGCCGACCAGTCATCGTCGATCTTGAACCTAGGGTTAGCGAATGGATATTTTGTAGTTTGAACGGTTTCTACTACAATCCCATTATAACTAAGTGATAATGCTGTATAGAGCAGTGATGGTCAGGTGGTAAAATTGTCGACATAACCACCGGCACGTATCTTCCCGTATTCCCCAAGAATCAGCTGTTAGGTCAAGGAGCCATTCCTGAATATTTAATGTACACTTCTATGATCAACAAACGTAACAAGAAGTTAAGACATTTGTTTATTTATTGTTGACTGTTGTTTAACTACATTTGCTTTGCATTTGTACCACAAATTTATACGTACTTTATACGTGCATTCACGTAGGAATTTCATTCGTTTACTAGTTTATCATCGCAAAAGGCATTTAATCCATTAAACATCAGCTAGTGAACATAGAGTATATGGAAAATATTTCATTTATTGTTTCCAGGTTTCACGCACAGCAAAATATATCTTCAATCCATTTCATGTTTACTTATCCGTGGATTTTCTCCCTTGAGGAGGTGCGTGTGATGACAGTTGGAGGCTGGGAGTGTCTTATAGTTTCTTTTCCCTATGGTTCGGTTTTGACCATGTGTAAATTAGGTGAAAAGGGTTGGAGGAAAAGAGAGTCCAGCACAGCGTTGATGATTGTAAAGATTTCGGGCAACTGTTTATCCGTTCAAATTTATAATGATAAAGGACGCAAAACAAAGCCTATTTGTTGGTTGACCAAAACAGTTGGTTGGGTCTTGCAACTAAAACGTATTAAGGCGAGTTCATGTTGACCAAAATCGACAGTTATGATTACAAAATATCAGAACATAAAAAGGATGCAGGCATTCAACGTATATCAACAAGAAGTGGCTGTTTTTTTCTCCTTTTACTGATCTCAGCATTTTTACACGGTGACAAAGTTTCTCGATAATCGTTACACATTCGGATTTGGTACTGTACCTTGATTTCCAAAACAGAATAAGAGGAAAAAATTCAAACCAGTGATACAATGTTGCATAAATTATTCTGCTGGACCAGACGTGAGTGAGCACAAAACATCGTTGGCGTACTTCAAAATGCATATGGAAAAGTGACGCAAACCCCAAAACAGTACGTGAGAAAAGTGCGTAGGGATAAAACAAGATGTCTATACTTTCGGCAGTCTCAGTCGAAGAATCTATAAGAATGTTTTACAAGTCAAACGTTTTGTAAATTAGTTATTCCCTCATAACAATAGCAGCCTTGACTACTAGAGAACCTGCGGTTTATGGAGAAGAGTACAATACACATGTGTTCTTGTGTTAAAAAGGAAATAAGTGATTGCTCATTTTAGTTCAAAGATGAAATGGACACTGTGCGAGATTGTAAATTGCTTTTACTCAAACTTAAAAAAAATTAAAAAAATAAATGTCTTTTTACTTCCTTTTTCTATTCATTGAATATACAAATG
>UZAN01039963.1:14528-24559 GCA_900618425.1 Echinostoma caproni
AATTGTGCCATTGAAGACAAACTGCACATTACAAATACACAATTTCATTAAGGTTCTCAATTAATTTGCTTGAAATCCAATTTCAGTGAATCATTTACAAACTTCCTCTACGCTTTCCGGCACTGGCACGTTAGTGACTAGCGCGGCAACATATGTCTTTGGTGTCTTTTTTACTTCCTTTTTCTATTCATTGAATATACAAATGTACAGTCAACTTTCAGGAAGGGGGCTGCGGCCATACAAAGGCTGCTTGGGGAAAATACGGATACAGGGGAGACGGGCGGCGATGGAGCGGTTTGAACCCGGGAGACCCAGGTCACTTAAAATGATCATGAATTTCTGTATGGGTTTGAAAAAGAATGCTCGGTCAATATTATGTTTATCAGTTTTGAAAATGTGGGACGGAAGTGCGTAAAATAATAAAATCGTTTAATGCATTGGAAATCAGAAGGATTACAATTAATATCAAAGAAACGTTATGCTATTTATAATACTTTGATTGAGGCTTTAGACTTGGTGTAAAGGTTGACCTAGATAAACTCAATAAGTACTTTAGAATTACAGATGAATATACGCAACATGTTGTTTAACAAAAACCTTCTATTGGCGAACTGATTCTGGGCGAAGATTGTCAGGTGTTAAGGTTTTTGAAATAACAGCCTGTAGTTCCTGAGTTCGAACTCTGTCACCACCGCACATCTTCCTATCATCTGTATATCTACGGGCGGTTTTATATGGTCGAGGTTCAGTATCTGAGCGTTTACTGTACGTGTATATAATATACAAAAAAGAGAAAATAACAGAACATTAATTTTTTATTTTTATTTATTTATTTTAATTATTTATATATTTTGTTGATTATTCAGCCGAATGAATGCGCTCTTACAAAAACTTATAATCCGTCCACCCAAATCTAACGTTTAGTTGCTGCTAGTCTTTTGATTTCAAACAGAAAATGATGCATCAGCGAAATCTTTGATTTTGGGTTTCGCTCTAACCTGGACACGTCCTTGGCAATAGATAGAATAAAACATAAGCTACCCGTAAGCCCAAATAAATGTGACTGGACAAAAATAGCTAATGAGGCCCCACACTTTTCATAGAACAGGAAAAATCGGGTGGGTAATAGCAATTAGATGCGATCCATGAAGAGACATTATTCACTGATGAGACCATGCCACTGTGGAATTGAGTGTGCTCAAATCAAGGATGACGTTTAAACAAACTTTGAGCTAAATGCAAACAATAGTTGGTGGTCAAAACTAAATCTTTGCAATATTCATTTCCATTTGCTGATATTCACTCGTGCATTATGAGAACATTTTTTTTATACTGACGAGGAGTGGTCATAACAGCAATGCACTTTTACTCGACAGATTTAAATAAATGAATAAAAAAATAAATTCAAGTTTGACAATGGGTCATTAGAAAGTATGAATGATGCACACATGAGTGTTGAACCATGCAATGTGACATGATAGCATTTTCTAAAATAAGGGACTCGTTTGGGTGAAACCAGAGAATTTTAACTGATATTACACGGCTAGCGCGTCACAACATTCAAACAATATTGGGAAAGGACTTTCGGGTGTCGCGCGAAAATGCAAGAACGTAAGACATTACAATAAAACCGATTTTGCTTTATCTAGTTTTCAATCCTACTTGTAGATTTAAAAATTATACAACACTCTTAAAGTCCCTTTGTCATACGAATTCGATCGGCGTCTCCATACACCATTCCACATGACATTATGTTGAATCATGAAGGAGGAATGATAGTTAAATTTATAAATGTATAACAAAGGAGGAACTATCAATGATGAAGCAGTCAACTTGGGAAATGGGATGGACAAATAACAGCAACAAGATGGCCTGCTCATTTAAGATTTTCGGCTCAGATGATGAGGAAGAACGTAGAGTTCCAAAAGGCCACCAATACAACCAGGACTCCTGGTGGGTTCTACAAAATATTAGTATTATATTATTTGTATAATAATAACACATTGAAATGTTTGAAAATTTAGCGCAATAAATAAACCTACTTTTTTGTTAATCAAAGAGCAGCCTTACTTGAATTGCTTTTTCCAAGGTTTTCATTGTTATTGCATAATTGAGTTCAAAGCTAGTAAATAAATCGAAGTGCATTTTTCCGCTTGTCAATAAGTGCAAAATTAAAGTCCATCGAATTTCTATTCACACTGATGGGACAGGGTCGAATAAAAGCAACGCATATTTAGACGATGGTTAGTTCCAAATTAAACCATTGTTATCTCCGCCAGACTTTGAGTATGCTTCCGTTCGGAAACTTGATTTACTTAGATCCCCAACAGTATTGGATTTACCGTTGGTTGCTTTCTAGGAAGTAACGTCCACTTTAAAACATCACTTATTAGAGTAAATATATTTCATTCATATTTGTGCACCTTGGATTGGAAAGAAACACAAAAACATCGATGTCTGCCAAGCTGTCAAGAACAAAGAATATTTTGATATTATTCAGCTGCAACGCAATTGGGAGTTTTGGTGGGGTTCAAAACACCACGGAAACACCACCTACGATCTGCTATTTGAACGATGACTAACAGAGTTCTTTGTTGAAACCTGAACAACAAATTTTGGGATTTCGACACTCAAATACGACTCATACAATAGATCGTGTTTCGAACTACACAGTGGATTCGTAAACTGAACAAGTTTTGCTCTTATTCTACTGGGACAGTGTTTACAGTTATTTAGGGTGAAAAAAACTGGTGATAAAAATAACTGATTTATTTTGAATCAAATATAAAAGATGTTTTCCATCTTCTGCACACAGCTTGCGTTATCACACTCTCGAATGCTCTACTAAGGTTTAGAAGGAATTTAGGAGGGATTTCTCTCTACTGACGTTTATTCAACATTGGGCAAATTCAAAGAATATAGATTGGAAACCACGTTTACATAATACTTTTTACATCAGGGTGCTATACCAGTGGATCTCGGTTAACCGCGATTCAAATGGACCTTGCTAGATTTCGAAATCATTAGCAACCGTAGACGGATAACTGAAGGATTGCTGATCTGCGGTGTCTGATTTTACATCCTTTCTCATTCAAGTTTGACGAGCGTTAATTTATAATTCATTATTTTGAATTATTTCTCCATCAGCCTTATTCCGGTATCCAAACCATTCAAGACTATATGCATACACGATGTTCACAGTCATTGTTCCCCTCTCCCTCCTAACGCACATTCGTCTCCTCTCAATCATGCGACCTAGGAAGACATTGATTCACCTTACATTCTGTCATAATTCCTTCCCTTCACACTACTCTTGATTTGCTAAATAATAGGCAATATGTTTGTGAGCTTGTCGGAAAAAGAAGTCAACATAGAAGACAAATTCCCAGACACTGTAGCAATATTTTCGTCTCATAAAATGTCAATCTGTCGTTCTTCACATACATTCGTTCTACCCCGTTGCGTTGACCGACAGGGCTATGCTCAGTTTCGTTCTGAATCCATAGTTCACCAGCGAATGCACCTCAGACATTCTTTCACGATGGCTCCAATGTTATTGATTTTGCATCAGTCGACTGTCCCGCATATGTTTCATTTGGCCGCGTTTTTGTATGCGTAAAACATAGTACTTGTTGATGAAGAAAAGCTATTTTTCATCAGCTAGGACAAACTGCGTATACTTTTGAAATCATGCTATTCATTTCGAAGTGGACAACTTATTCACCCTGGCTACAGTCTCGTCAAGGACATTTTTGCAAATATTGAATTATTTTTTAGGTTACTCAGTTACCAAGCTTCAGGTTCTTGGGCTTTTTCCAATGGAGCCCACCTGCCAAGTTTTTTTAAAATCAAGCTGTCGTAGTTCAAAGCAGACCGATGTCATTGTAAACTATTTCCACATTTGATCATCACTTGTAAGCTCATCACGGACCACTGTCCAGTGAATAAATATTAAATGTGTATTGCTAGTATACATAATGAGAGTGGGAGAAATAGATGAGTTAATAGTATGTATATACCCTATGTTTGGGGTAACCGCATCACACACGCGTGAATATTTGTCGTTGTTTGCATGAGACCTTTCGAATGTTGACAAAATGGAGCACCGATGTTGGGATGTGTACTTTACAATTATTTTAGTTAGCAAAATAAGATATTCCAAATATTGATTAAAAGTCAAATTAAAATTTTTATTATGGGAAAAAAACTTACGAAGACTTCGCTTATCAAATGCCATAGGGTGTTTACACTTTGGTTCTGAACACGATTCGCAAGATCACAGTTAGTCCATGTAAATAAAATAGTAATGCAATGTTTTTGATGAGCACAGGAGAATGTATTATACAGTTGATTGTTGAAACAGTGTTTGCCAGAGTATCATCAAGCTGACGCTTGAAAGATACTAATGTTGGGGCACAGACTACGTGAGGTGGTAGAGAGTTTCATTTGCTGCACATTCTGACTTCAAATGAATGGCGTCTGCAGTCGAGACGGCTCCTTTGTGTGGCAACCTCAGTGGATGTCCTCTGAGATGAATATTGGTTGATAGAACCAAAAGAGATCTACATGGATGGTTGGACTGTTGGAAAATCCGATTCAGTAAGGTCATATCGCCTCGAATTTGACGATATTGAGACGAGTATAGCCCCAAGAGTTGTAATCTTTAGCCATAGGTCTTGGAATGTAGACTTTTGACCATCTTTGTAGTCATTCTCTGTGGATGTTCAAGTGCCTTCGGATCTCGCTGCAGCCATGGGTTCCAGGCCTAAATTAAGTACTCGGTGTATGGACGGATATATGTGGCTAACGGACGTAGAAACAAAGCCGGCGCAAACGATCTAAAAACAAGTTTGAACAGTTCAACCTGTTTTTACCGTCATGGATGATGCCGTGGAACAGTTAGTGGAGCAACTCAAGTCTGCACGAATGACTACTCCCAGATCCTTCTCGGATGGAGCATGAGGCAGAGTTTCGTTCCCCAGAATGTGGGAATAAAGACCAAGGTGACGTAATGATAAGACTTTGCATTTGGTAATGTTAAATTCCATGTCATTGGAGGCAGATCATGTGTGAGTTTCGTCAACGGCGTTCTGGAGATCGAATGATTCTTCTGGTTTTGTTATTGTCCTCCATGTTTTGGCATCGCCCGCAAAACAGCAGAGTTTGTGGTCCGAGGACGTCTGGAAGATCATTTATAAAGGCAAGGAAAAGACGTGGGCATAGTAAAGATCCTTTTGGAACCCCACGGTCGACAACTATTGGATCAGAAAGTGAATCGGAAACACCGACTGACATGGTACGTAGGTGAAGAAACTCCTCGATCCAGCCAAGTACGAGTCCACGGATTCCATAATTATACAGCTTCCGTATCAGTATCTGACGATTTACTCTATCAAATGATTTAGAGAAGTCCAGGTAAGTAACATCTACCACTTGGCCTTGATCTAGAGCATGAGTCTAATCGTCCCGAGCCAAAATCAAGTCAGTTGCACATGAAAGATTTTTCCAAACCCGTGCTGGGCTGGGGATAGTAAATCATTTTTCTCCAGATGATCCATTACCGAATCTGCAACAATAGATTCCGTGACTTTGGACAACACTGGAAGGAGAGTGGCGGGTCGGTATTTGGCTGGGTCTCTACGGCATCCACCTTTGTAAATTGGTGAAATGACACCGTTTTTCCACACCTGAGGAATCACGATATCTTCAAACAATTTTTGGTATAGCTCACTTAAAGGATCGGATATGGGACTTGCCAGGGTGATAAGGGCTTGTGGATAAATGTTATCTAAACCCGGTGATGAGTTCTTCTTCAAAGCCAGGAGCTTTGTCTTTATCCACTCGGGAGAAAAGATTGTCTATCAGTAATGGGTAAGGAATATGTTCCAGCAAACGGGGAAGTACGAACCCAGTGTTACTAGGTGCATTGACCACTTGAGAGTACTGTAGTCTAAACTTTTCTGCAGCCTCCTTGGTTGTCGCTGAAACACGTTCTGCTGGGTTTAGTATCGGAATACCGTGTTCGACTTTCCGGGAAGCGTTTACATGCTTATGCAGTAGCTTTGGGTTTGCGATAAACTTCCTCGCCAGCATATCATGATAATTGTGCTTGTCTTCCCGCACCAAATTTGTACAATGATTTCGACGGAGCCTGTAAGCTTCCAAAGTTCTGGGGCATGGATAGCGTTTGAACTTCCTCCAGTGAAAGCCCCTTTGCATTATCCGTTTCCTAGTTCGACTGCTAATTGCTGATTTTCGGACAGTCGGTTGGCATAGACGCTTGACGGTTGTGACAGCAGCCACCAATTTTGTGATGCTGTTAGTAAATTTTCTCCAGGATTCCACAGGATTGCAGCCTACATCAGGGGAGATCCACCGGATTCCATGAGCCAGGTTGTTTAGTCCTGCATAGTCAGTTGTGCTGCGAAAGCGATCCGAAGAAGCTGTTATAACTGATGCATAGCAAACGTATTCGAACAATAATACAGTGTGATCACTGCGCCCCAATGAAGTTGCGATTGCAATTGATTCGATCATCAATTCTTCATTTGTCAGTACTAGATCCAAAGTTGACGAAATTTGGTTGGTTCCAAACCTGGTGGGTTCCTTCACATGATTGTACGGCGGATGTGACTGGATGAACTGCTTCAACTGTCGACCAAATGGCCTACACGATGTAGTCACGTTGCTCATCTTTGGACAATTGAAGTCACCTATAACAAGAACGTGGGTGAAATTCAATGACAGGAAGTAAGACATTGTTTGCAGCAAATTCTCATTTGATGAATCTGCTGACGAAGGAGGGCGATAAACTACACCGATCAGCCAGATATCATGTTTTTTAGCTTCGGTTTACACAATAAAGTATCTGAAGCAGCGAACGGGCACTCAATTTGCTCGCATTGTAAGCTGTTATGATGGTAGAGCAACACGCCCCTACGACGCGTTGGACGATCTCGCCTCAATAGCTCTATGACCGGAAATCGCAACTCGTAGTCCAAAATGTCAGTCGCCAACCAGGTTTCGGTTACTGTAATAAGATCCCATTGACCGGTCCGACAATGTAGTTTCACTTCTGGAAACGTACTGAAAAATCCCTGAGCATTGGTATAGAAACAGTTCAGTCGTTGTCGGTGAAGAAATCCCTTGGAGTTTAGGGACGTAGTTTGGCCGACTTCGTCGTCGGCCGGCAGTTGTTTCCTATCGTAGGTGTTTGTTGGAATTGTTGTGATGGGGTCGGAGTGGAGCATGAAGTTTGCAATGTTTCACTCGCAATGTGATTGGCATTTTTGACTGGTGGACAATGTTTCGGTCCTGAATGCAGCATCGATGTTACGCGTAGTTCTTTGGGCCCTCTGGTTCTGTATTCACATCATGACTGGAGAACTGTGTTTACTATTTCTGGTGTCCAAAAGGTTNCAAAAGGTTAGCTTTAGTAGTTGCTGGCCATCTCCGCGATAGTTGGGAGAACGCGGAAGGCGTTGAATGGCCGTGGTAGAATCATTGCGGCAGTCTAACAATTCATGAATGAAGCACCATTCGTAAAAATCATTTATGGATTCATCGGCTTCGGGGAGCTGTGGCACTCCGTGTATGAGAATCGCCCGTGAGTTGTCTGCATCGCGCGCGCTTTTAGGATCGTTCCATCGGCGTACACGCTCAGTCCAAGGTCTGACCGGTAAAATCTGGTATTGCTGGACCCATCTGCAATGAGAAAACTAGAAAGAAGAACATTTTCAACGTCTTCTTCACTGACCAGCGTCACACGAAGTAACCTGGGTTCTCCGATATGTGGTGACGTCGGCTGGCGCCAGAGATGTGTGAGGCTCACCGGTTTTGCTTCTACATCCATTCAGGCACATACCTCTGTCCAGCGACTCAGCTCGTTCTGTTGCCTCTCCCTCCATGATTGACTTGTGGGTTCTGGGAGATTTGTGCAAATTACCGTGAGTGCAGCGTTGCCGCCTACTCTCTTGTTCATTTGTGACGGTTCAGTTGCTTGCGTCTGACGTTTAGGTGGTGGTACTTTGACTACAGGTACCGAAAATTCAACCTTTGGTATCCTGGATGCTACTGGAGAGGAAGTGATGCGCGCTACCTCTTGATATTTTTTGTTACAGACACTTCTCGGACGTTTCTACGGCCTTGGATTTGGACTTTTTGGAGTCATCTGGGAACTGAGGGTCTTAACCTTTTCTTCGAGAGAAGTAATTTGTACTTTCTCCCTGTCCTCGACGGCTGCTAATAGGTTTTCAAATTTGTGTGATATCCGTTATGCATTTGATAATAGGCAGTTTAGAGCATTCCCCACAGAACCGGAAATAGTCTGTCTGTGAGACTAATAGTTTTACCCGTTTTGCCGATAGTTTAGAACACGAGGGATGAAAAGATAGTATGCAGTTTGTACATGAGATGCCGGTCTTGATTTCTTTTCCACACTTTAATTCACCGCATACTCCTGGTCCTGCTGTGACCCCTGGAGCGGCGCTAGTTGACGTACTTCGACGACCCATTTCGAATTGACTGTGAAGGGCGAGGTAAGCTGCAGCTGACAAAGGTCAAGTACAATGAAAAGTGCACGTCCGGGCCGATCACGTGTTGATAATTCTCACTGACGCGTAGAAAAAAGACACTGGTTAGCTTGCGAATATCGATCGAATGAACTGGTCGTAATGGGATGGACGCACGTGTGAGTATCACTGCTGAGTTGATAAGCCGAGTAGCATCATTCGGGCCCTTGAAAGGTTTTATAGGTCTGGGTAATGACCTCATCAGAAATTATCTATAGCGATGATCAGGTTAGTATTTGGTATTGGAAGAGACTACATTCAAGCTATCTGAGAGGAGGCGGCTTAGCAAAGTTTAGTAAAAAGTTATTTGGCAACAGATGTTTAATTTTTTCATCTACTGCAAACCATTTTCATACTAAAATCGGCAAACGGAAAGTTATCAAGTTTATACTAATGTGCAATTCACAGACTATTGTAGAATAAAATACTGCAATCAGCTTTTGTTTCTAAATGATGGTCTTACATAAAATTTCAAAATAAAATATGAATGGTAATCGTATACAGAATGGTAAAAAATTACATCGTTTATAAATTTTATTATCCAGCATATTTATGACAATTTATATTTAATGTGTTCATCTGGGTTAACAACTTGGATTTATTTATAGAAACTGGTTTCATAGCTTAATTGAAGACGTACCGATAGAGATGAAAATGTTGGGTGCCATAACCAAAGGACTGAACCACAGAATGGAATCTGTTCTAGGTAGTTAAATTGGAGCTGTAGCAATGGCACGTATCACTCACTTGGTTAAAACTTCACGCATTCGTGTGATATGCACACAGTGATCACGACCAAGTAGACAACTACCCCGTTCCTAAGCAACAATTTTTGAATATAATGATTAAAATATATTAAATTAAAAATTATTTTTCATAAACTATTTGTGGGTGATCGAAAAATAACTGTGGCCAGTCAGAAGCTAGTTGAGTGGAAGCAGTTTCAGAGTGGGTCCTGCAATGACTAAATTTTGTTCACCACCTGTAACTTGTGAATAGAATGCGAATGGTTTCAATATTCTAGAAATTAGTTTCAGGTGTCACAGCGAACCTTTATTAAACGATGCACACCTGAGTAACATCAAATCTACGGCAGTTAAGTTATCCGATGGAAGAATCAAGCGACATTTACGGAAACTGTTGTGTCCTCGTTGAGTAGTTAAGTTACCACTCAGCGAATTAGGGAGTACGGTTGTTTGCACTAGACACATATGTAGCTGATCTACTGGTTGATGAGTAAGCAGACAGGTAGGCAGGCATTTTGTGCATCCCGGCCGTCGTTTCTATAACAGGAAACAAGAAATCATGGAATCTGATAACTTATTGGGGTAAAGCAATGTAGGCTCGCAACTCCTTAGTACAGTCCGGGGGTGGGTGTCTCGGGTAGCGACTGGTCACCCGTCCCTTGCATCTCGAGAAATGCTCCCATAAGACCAAGCCTCTCAAATAACCTCTGCTGAG
>UZAN01039963.1:39745-58980 GCA_900618425.1 Echinostoma caproni
ACCTGTAAATAATCAGAGGGGTCCATATTTTTAAAAGCACCGTTTTGTGCTAAATCTGTTCCAGGGCATCTTCCAGTTTCCTGTAGCAAGACAATTGTATCCTCAAGAAAATTGCAGTTGAACATAATAAATGATCAGACTACAACGAGTATGGATCCTACTTTTCCACATGAGTGTTTGTTTATGTTATGCCGTCAATGAAACAAATTGGAAAAGACCCGAATTATTGATAAAGGTGGTTATAAACAGCAACCTGGAACCCACAACACATAAACACAACCTTGCTCGGTAGGGCTCGTAAATTAAGATCACAAAGTTGCACCAAAAGTGTACTGATTATCAACTTTCTTATCTCAGCCACAGAAGTGAAACACCAAATAGCCCTTTTCAATGACACTTCGGAATCGATATATTTCGATCAAATGACTTGTCACATCCGACTCGTTTCTCATCCATTACAACCTGAAGTTATCCTTGATTGTATGAAAACTGACGCTCAGGACCATGTTACTAGGTCTCGTTTGCTACAGTTCTGAAGCTGAGATTATTTTTGAAGCGCCCCCTAGCCATCAGAGAATAATTAAAGTCAGAGTAAAACATAATGTTTTCTAACAATTCCGCGCTCACAGGGTTTTATAAAACGTTACTAATGAGGACATCTACTCTAGCCATTTAAATTAGTTAGGCCAAATTTTTGTTTTTACATGTTGCTCGGTATCTAATTCGATATTGTCATCAGAGAGATAGGAAACAATCCTCCAGTTGATAATGGTGCCTACCTACATTCAAGAAATGGTGGTTTTATATTCGTGATATCGATTTCGAAACGAACTCAGTTGAAGTAAAATCTAATGCCACTCTATTTTAGCAGTATTAATTAAACCATTCTGACCTATACTTCAAGGATCATTCAAACTGTGAGGATACAATTACGAGTGCATCGGAATAGAAAATAATATGTTTGCTTTTACGAGAAAACATTTAAAAAACTAGATGACATCGAACAGCTACGAAGTTATATTATTCGAACATTAGGAATATAATCAGTAAACTGAAGAGTATATGAAAATGGATGTTTAAAGGCTTTAACCATACAGGACATGATTGAAACCCGATGATTGTTAATTTAACTTTTAGCTACATAAAATATTGGTAAATTATTTTGTAAACGTACGCGGATTTAAATGAGTCCTCCAGAACGAATTAACAAAATGGTATTGATTGTATTGTGCATTGCAGAGGAAAAACAACGAAAAGTAAGAAATTTCCCTGTAAATTGATTTTCTTTAGTAATAACTCTGCCTTTTGTGCGACAGACTGTGGCACGTTCAAATTAAACCAAACTAAAAGATTCATGGTCGGAATTAGAAGCTATATGATTCATCTAGACTTGAATTGAAAATTACACCAAAGTGTTTCGCTACTTTCTCTTTCAAGGGGGATTCTGTCTGTTACATTACAGGCTGTTCGATTTAGAGAGTGATAAGTGAATTAAATGCTTGAATCGTCTCACTATCTCACTGATCCTACCATTGTGATATTCCCTGAATTGTAAGTTCGCTTCCAATATAAAGGTCTCCTTATTTTCATCGAACAAGCAACTGCTGGACGTATTGACGACACTTACCTAAACAACTTTCGTCTGATGATGAAAATAAATGCACTTTTCCGAGAAGAGTGGATTCCTGTAGAGGCTTAGATTCATTTTTTCTCTGGAGGTCGCCTTGAACGCGTGCTTTCAGGAGTAAGCCGGTAACAAGTGGGTGGACAACAGTATAAAATCCGCAAATTATTGATGTCACATGCTGCAGTTTTGTCCATTTGGGATGAATGTTGCTTGTTGTTCGAACGCGACAGTGATTGAAATGTTAAGTCTTATATAGGATTGTACAGATGAGGTGGTGTATGATGATTCAGTTGAAAGAATCGTGCACTATACTCTTGATACAGTAACAATAACCGCTGTAATATGGAGAACAAAAGACATGGTGATATCCTGATTGTTAGTTTGCCCTTTAGCTAAAACGTTTTTTGGGCGATGCAATATTTGTGCAAAACCGATTTGCAGTTTAAAGACTCCATGAATATTAATTTGATCAAGAGTTAGTGGATTTTGTGGCGTTTGATGAATGACAGTTTGATTTACGAACGGTTTTAGGCAAACCGACCAAGAATTTTTCAGCCACATACTAGGAACGATTTCTATCTTTGGAACACTTGAACTGTGCTTGCAATTGGCGTTCACTCGATAACGGACTGGGGGAGTGCTAGGCGACTTCAACGGGATTTACAACCGAACAAAGGAATGCCTAACACGAATTAAAAAAGTATCCAAGTATTAAACAATACAAGACCAGTACTCGATCACGTAGAACGCTTGTAATTACAGTTACCGACGCTTTTCACATTTACTTGGAATATCTCTGGCATTGCTCCTTCTCTAAACGTTGGTGTACCAAAATTGTGAGTAATTTCGACTGCTGTTGATTGAAGTCACAGTGTGTGCTATTCATATCAAGTGGTTGTTTTTATTCAAATGATTTATGTGGCACGCAATCCCGTCTGGATACGGTAAACATATATGGTTCAGAGACTATCTGTCACACTTGTTCCAAATGATCAAAATTGCATAGACTAAAATGCATTGGAAAATATACCAGTCCAATTCGATGGCATACAGCTGGATGGTTCTTCTAGATATATGTGATCCTATGTGGATCACCGTGTAGTAGTCAGTTCCCGTCAATAATCACTAAGCCTTTGATCTGATATATAGTTATGGAATGTACAAGATGGAATAATGTATTATTCGTCGGTCTACATTCACGGTGAACTGATAGTTCAGCTAACATCAGCTGTGGTTACCAAAACATACACCAAGATACCCAAATCGGTTCAGCTGGTTGGGATGTACGATGAACCAGCCAGTAATTTGGAGGTCACTTGCTCACATCAATTACTGTGACCCCAATTTCTTACTTTCTTCATTGTTATTTGTAGCTGAAATACGCGACGTTCTTACAGATTGAAATTTTAAAGTTGAGTTGGAATACATAAAATAAATGAGAATCTTCCAAATTCACATTTTCAAATTTTTATGGGAAAACCTTACAAAGCCTTCACCTATCAAGTCCCATAGAGTGTATATATTATATACTATATAGTTGATCGTTGCAACAGTGTTTGCCAGAGTATCATCAAGCTGACGCTTGAAAGATGTTAATGTTGGGGCACAGACCACGCGAGGTGGTAGTGAGTTTCATTTGCTGCACAGTCTGACTTCAAATGAATGGTGTCTGCAGTCGAGACGGCTCTTTTTGTGTGCCAACCTCAGTGGATGCCCTCTGAGATGAACATTGGTTGATAGAACCAGAAGAGAGTGAATTGTGGCAAAGCACTGGCCGAAAGCCACAATGGTGTGGCCATTGGGATCCAAGAATCCAATGATATACGATTTTGTACATGTTGTTCATCAACCAGCTTTGTTGAACAAATAAAGTTGGAGATATTGGTGAATCCGATATGGCGGTAGTTTTGATGGAGGTGTGCATACAACAAACCTATCAACACTTAACTAAAAAGGAGAGATATATAGAGAGGTACCATTGACTTGAAAATACATCATCCTTTAACTACCAAAAGGGAACCAGAAATAGCCGCTTTTTACGATAGATTGAACAGTAAACCTCTAAGCAAAAGCTGACTGCGATTCACATGTATTGCAGTTTCTTTCATCCCAGCATTCCCGAAACTCTCAGCGCTAATCAATATCACAGTCAAACTACCCAATTTTTTGTCTTTCCGAACGGATATCCTTTTATTATCCACAAGTGAGGTGCCAAAACAACTGATGAGTTGTTTGATGAATGAATGAGCATTATAGAATGACAGGCATGAATAACAAAAACGCCAGTGGATAAAACAATGAGTGATTGGTAATTCTCAGTTACCGTAGAATTTGAACTAGGTTCTGTGGTGCATGCTTGTATATGCTTGTTTGTGACTGTTCTTGTCTGTTGTCAGCTACCCATTCGTTCATATATCTCAAATCTGATGAAATCCTAAAGCTGCCTACTACCAGAGTTCTGATACATTTACACTAATTCCTTGTCATCACCTCTACAACGTATTCGGTTAAGTGATGGAGTATTTCAATTATTGAATTGCGAATTCCGTCATGTACAATGCAAATGAAACCTGAACTGCACGGTGGCCTTGTGGGTAATATGTTTGAGTTCTGCCGGTGGGACCCCAGTTGGTTCGATGTATCCGCTCTGTTGATGAGACCCAGCCTGGTCAAAACAGATAGGTTCTGATAAAGAATCACCAGCCCGAACTAACACGTTTCTTTGTCAGAGGATCTCTCTAGTCCAGTCCAGAACCCACTCTCTTATCCGTAGTTGTAGAGTTGTCGCAGTAGACTTTGGTGCTTTACTCGATCAAATGCCTTGGAGAAGTCTAAATTAACTATATCCAATGGCTGGCCTGCATAGACGGATTTTGTCCACTCATCTCGCGCATGAAGTAGATTTGTGGTGTACGAACGCTTGTGCGGAAATCCGTGCTGAGTTGGAGACAAAAGCTCATGCTTCTTCAGATATTGCATCCACAGATCGGCCACAATAACTTCCATGACTTGATAGTATCGGTAGAAGTGTACCAGGGCGGTAGTTGGCGCGATCACTGCGTGTGCCCCCCTTGTAAATCTGGGGAATCACTTCTTCCTCCATTGACTGCGGAATTACTGCCTTGCTGAACATCCTTTGGTAAAAAACAGCCATAGGATTGTAAATGTTACTGGCCTTCGAGATCAGAGTCCATGGAGGCATGTTATCTGCTCCTGGGAATAAATTCTTGGACCAGAGTAACCGATGATTCTCTTTCTGATTGAAGAAAATGGTGATATATGTGCCCAAATTACTGTACTTAGGAGCTAACAAACTGATAGCTATTATCCAGTGAAGAATAGCTTATTTGCAGAGAGTTGCAAGCCCAATTGTTGATATACTCTCCAATATGTTCCTCTTCTACTACTAGTATCACTACCATCACCAATCACTCTCCGTCGTTTGTTTCAGTCGACCCACCTTCACTACCTGTTGTTCAACTTTATTATCCGGCTTGAGCTTTAACCTAGATAAATGTTAAAATTGATTACGTAAGCCACTTCTCCTTTTACTTCTTTGCGTGACGCTTTTAAACTAAGCTGCGAACAAAGGCAGGTGACCCTGATAGTTAAGTTCATTTTGTGCACATGAAGAAATTCAATATACTATTTAACGTAACCAAACGTAAGATGAAGGAGTTTTGTTGTGAACTCTCTTTAACGCCCCGGATTCCATCCTCGCTCGAATGGATGGTTTTACACTTGTTAATGAAGACCCTATGGGTTACAGCAGCTGTACTGGTATTCGTAGCTTTTCCGTTTATCTTTTCCTTGCTCAGTCTGTGTTGAAGAATCGTCAGTTAGTCTAAGCAATTATCTAAGAATCCCTTATATTGAAATACAATAATCAATCCCAGGCCACGGAGAATATATTTCGGAATAGAGAGGCGCAGATATTTAGCTGCCCTGACAGTCTCATTATGCTGTGTGCTTTTCAGTTGCGATTTTGCGGTTGATCGCATAATTGTATCATTTTTTACATTCGTGCTTCACCCTTGTTTGCAATCAGAATGCGAACTCCGAAACAACTTTCTTTGATCTACAGAGATGGATATCTTCATGTTGTTTGCTGCTTCTCCTTGTAATCAGTACAGGCGTATGTTCGAGAAACGGTGTTGATGAGCAACACAGATGTCGATCCAAGTAGAAGGAATCGGATTCGGTCCATATTTTGTCTACCGTGGACAGTACCATTCACAGAAATTATGATCCGCACTACTCTCACTGTTTGATGACGCATCTGCGAGGAATGAGGCCTCTTTGGTGGGCATAATTCACCTGCATGTTGCCGATGGTAACATAAACAATCTATTTAGTAATATCGATGATAGGTTTTTGTCGTGTTTGTTGTTGTTGTTGCTGGTGTCCGTGTTCGAACCTAACACTGGTGATGTGGATTACCCTGGTAAAGGGGTACGCAGGCACATTCGTCTATGTAAAGTAACCGTACACTGAAACATCTAAGAGAGATTTTGTCTCCCACTCTCTTATGACCTGGGCCATAGTAGTCCTGTAAAAGAAACTGAATCCAGCCGGTTGAATGAGACTCATTTTTAATGGTGAATGAAATTTGGTTCACCAAGACTGTGAGTGAGAACCTCGACGAAAAGTCCCAATTTTTCCAAACGCTTATCTGTTTATTCTCCTGATTATCTGCTTTCTTTTCTTCTCGCTTGTTTTCAGATTGCTAGAGGCATTTATAAATAGGTTTTGGATGACAAGTTGAAATGCGTGGAGCCGGTCGTTTGAATCGCTTCCCGACAATCGGTCAGTTTGCCCAACTGCATATGCCCTTGTGCACACACAGGGATNCTGTGCATCACTCGACAGCCGATGGTACCAAACACACACACACACGGAATTGGCGGCTTATAACTGATTGTTTGAGGTGCTAAACTAAATGTAATGAGTTACGATCCCGGGCCTTTTACTGTGCTGGCACCTACGACTACGCCATTTAGCGAGGGGTGACGAATAGTTAGTCAATGCAATGTGACAATCATCTAGCTTGTCATTGGTTGGCATAATGTCAGCGAATAAACGTGATCCAGTACTGGATTTTGTTGTTGTTGTTTTTGTTGTGATTGCTGTGAAGAGAAATATCAACAGGCTAGTACCGTCTGTTACATACCGGCACGCACAATCGTTCAGTACAACACACTCACATGAACAGAGCACAAACGGGAACAACAAAACAAACCAGATCAGGGATGCGTCATTCTAGGTGTAAATGCCATCCCAGTGGGTGAAGAATTGGGAGAATATTTACATTGCAGTAAATCCATTTAAAAAGGTGGAGAATGGACAAAAATATTCACCATTTAGGTTTTGACTGGAATAAAAGCTTTTTTCTCTCGATGAACAGACTGAGCGAATTGAGAAACACGTATCCTTATGCATTCTTAAAGATATCGGAATTGTAACCGCTTATCAAATGTTTGTACCAACCTTCACAATTATATCATCTTTATGAACGATTGCAGTTAGCCTCGGGATAATGGAAGGACAGGTCAAATTAAAAATTTGAGCTTTGGGAAAATCAAATGAGTCAGATTGCCAAACTCCGTCGGATGATGTTATTTATTCGGTATATGGAATTAATTAGCTTCCTAAAATATCCGGGTGATAATCCAATGAGTTTTCGAAGATTTTTTGCCTAACTCTTTTGGAATATGTACTATTGGAATGATTTATAAATACAAACGTGTTATTATAAACTAACAAAATCCGCTTTGTCGTCCATTTGAGTGTGGTTCACGAAGATGAGCTGTCTAGAATGCGGAATTTACTAAAAGTGATTGGAAACGCACTTATGTCATTCGTATTTTAGTTGTTTCTACAAACTTTGGTTGATATGGCACGGTGGATGAGGACAAGATCCGTGATCACCTTCCAATTTACATGGATGGTGATACTTAATTTGGTTTGCCAAAATTCCACGTTACCTCCCATCGTGAAAGAGGGTTATAAACCAATGAATGAAATCAACCTATCTCCTGATGGAAAGCCCTGATCATTAGTTGTATTTACAAACGTAGAATCCCGTGTATATATTGTATGATGATGACGACGACGATAATTATGCTACGCATAGTGGTGCTACCTTTAATAAGAGCATATCATTTGACACATACCGTCGATCTTATTAAGTAGTCAACATAAGTGTGTTGACAAGTAGTATACATGATGTTTTCATATGAGCGATCTCTAAAAAGAAGAAAATGAAATATGCCAAACCACATAAGGGACATCAATCTGACGTCGATCTGGATGCACCGCAGTTCACCTGAAAATTCTCCACAACCTTTATCTGAGGTTGTGTCGAAAATCAAGTTAAGTCACAAAACGAGATAACAAGCAGATGAAAATAATCAGCGCGTGGCTGTCAAGGCGTACACAATTTGACCAGTGCAACAACGCGGCGCACACTGTGTTCGTCCAAATTTACGGAGACGAGTTAAGTGTTTAGAGTAAATTATACATAATCCCACGTGTATCCGTATCCGGATGAAATGTGGATTGAGATAATTCGCTGATGATGCGTATCGCATCCATCAAAGATGATCATAATTCATATGTCTACTGTCCGCTGGAAGCGCATGGTCCCAGCGAACAAGCAATATTGTTCATATTTCAATTCAGTTATTTAAATAGCATATTTAATGTGGAAAGAGTGTGATTTTCGTTTGCATAAGAATAACAGAACTCGTAGAATCGACTTTCGCTGAACGGAACCTTGTAACCTTGTAACGAAGACTTTTACTATCACTACGTGCTTATTGACTGAATAAGCTTTTCGTGTTCCATATCATATACCATTTGAATTTTTAATTATAATATCACACAAATTATTGATAAATAAATCATCATAAGAAGAAATGGCTTAATTTATTGATTTTACAGACCGATTTTGGTTTTTACTGTGATGCGGTTAACCTTTCTCTAGGTATGTCGTTAAGTACTACTACAGGAAGTAAAAGAATTTAATAATATATACATTTGGAATCAATCTTCATGCTAGTATGCAATTTAAAAAACTCAAAACACACCTGTTGTGTATTTTTGTGCTTCCTATACATCCTGTCGTTTCTGATTGACTTACAAGCTATAATTCGTTCGGAAAGAATGATACTCTAAGTATTCTGTTCGCTCCAAGAAGAACCCTTCACCTAGGTCTTTGACTTTCAGAATTATCATGAAATCACAGTATGAATAGGATCCGCATATTGCTATCACGTTCACCTTGGTAGGACGCATGGGGTTGCCTATGTATTATGAGATCACACTCTGTCAATCTTCCTCTTTAAACTCTGAACCGCCCACGCAATCCCGAAGCAGAATAAACTTCGTCACTTGACACGTGATCTCTGTGCTTTAACAGGTTACCTCGCTCAGTGAACCAGAAGATATCGGCGCTAAAATTGTTACCAAAATAACATTGGAACATATTGGGCTCAAGCATCTTGTTTACAATAAACGTTCCAGCTTTCAGGAATACATGGGCCTTGAGGTAGCACAACAATGCATTTACATATATGTGACTAGTTAATCCTCACGAATGCTTTTTTGTAAAGAGCGACAGACAAAATCAACTCCTTTGCCACCATGGTTGGTTTCATTTGTGAAACATGTTTTGCAAGCTTCTCCATAATAAGTGGCACGGGGATTATGCAGAATAAAGGAGCCTATAATGAGAAAAGGTCACAATTCGGTCAGTTATCTACACTTGTTGAAATGAATTCTTCATGGGTGCAGCTTCCGTGTTTGTAGATAACTTATAGATAATTTTATTTCATTTGTTTCACTTCCGTTGAAATATATCTGTTTCTGTCTCCAGTCCTTGCAGGTTTCAACATCTGTTCCTTTGTTGTTGAACTCAAATCTGAAATCATCTATCCGCAACCCTCTTGGAGGAGATACTAGTTATATTCCAAAAGATTGCCCGAGCAGGATATCGAGCATTTATTGTGTATTGTAGCACATTCGTCAAATCTTTGTATTATGTTGCACAGGTACCAGTGTCTACCTATAGATGATTCGTAAATGCCCCGTGAAGCCGGAGTGTCCTAATGCAAAGTTAACCCTTCTGAATTGATTCAAAAGATGCAAGCCTGATGGTAACTAGAGATAACACCAATCCGATTTTGACCCAGGCGCTGACACCCTAAAACTAAGTTTTGTCAAACACAACGAATCTTTAACACTCACTTTTCAAGTACCGGTCAAACTAACCTTCCTAAAAGCTATTAATCATGAGCCAATTGACGTTGCACTATGGGCATATTGACACATTTATCTCTTTCCCCTCAGCTCCCTTTTCCAACACCTTACCTCCTTTTTACGGGGCATTTGTATTTTCATCTATGCGCTCCAGGACTAAGGTTGATACTGTCCATCGCATGTAGTACACTTAAAGTCACTTCAACCAAAGATCTGTTGACTTTTCCACAGCGTGACCCCAACATGTAACCCCGAGGAGAACCTCAGAAATTTTAACAATTAACCACCTTGCATACATTGATACTTTGATATATTGATATGTAATACATTCGGATACAGTGTGAAAATTGTCCAGCGGATCCAAAAATGCGACCAACCATGACTGGAACTTCACAGAATACAGGTTGAAATTTTCAATTATTCCAGACGCATGAGTTACTCGGAGATTGCAACGTAACCCAGGCGCAATCATCTGAATCTACCCTCGCGCAGATCACCTAGTGCGCGTGGAAATAATGAATAATAATAACCAAGATTGAGTTACATTTCTAAACTAAAACTAATATTTCATGTTCAATCATGCTAGGACGTTGTCCTTACAGACGGTTCTCGTAAATAATACATAGTTAAGTTATGAAACGTCTTTTTTACTTACTTTTTCTATTTATTGAATATACAAATGTACAGTCAACTTTCAAGAAGGAGGCTGTCGCCATACAAAAGCTGCCTGGGGAAAATACAGGTAGGGGAAGGCGGGTGTTGGTGGANTGAACGTGGACACCCAGGTCACTAGTTGGTGACCTAACCACTTGAACATCACCGCCGGTTAGAGTAGTCAGAATAAATTGGTCTTCGGAATTATGCAGCTTAATGCATGCAGTATCTCTGTCTTGGGCAAATAGGAGCATTTGTGACTGCTATATGTAGAGCAGTCATCAATTGGGTCGTGGCGGTTGGATATTGCTGTTTGGAAACCACCAACTTCATTTTACCGATGCCTGTATTCACCGGAAAATCAGGGAACTGAGAAGTGCTGTTTAAATCAGTGAAACTGGAATAGCCATGGAAGATAGTATCATGACAACGTCATGTCAGAAATGAACAAACAGGCATTCCCGAACAGTATATCTCCACTCTTCTGGGCCTTACTACTATGGAAGTTATCCACATTGCGGTCATAGTTGCATGCAGTTCTGTAACTGTAGCGTGCCACTGCAATACGGGTTGTTTTTTGTGCAGTGTTGCTTCTGATCGACTCACGCACTTCAAACGGAAAGGATAAAACAGAATTTAAAAGTTATCATTGACAGCTGTAAAAAACTTATAATTATATTGACTAATGTTTGAAGGAAATAACTTATTTTCGCACGGACTAACACCACTCCAAATGAAAATGGACTTATTTACGTTATCAGAAATTCACCTCTCGTAGAATTTGAACGAATTGATCGACATTAATTTTTGCATGTAGTTGCAGGTGAACATGGTAAGTAAAGGATTTTCAATCGCTCTTTACTTTATAAATAAAGCTTTTTAACCAATAAGGAATTTTAATTTTGTAAACGATTGCTGGTTCTTATTCACGACACCGCTAGAAGAAAATAATTAATATTCATGACGAGAATGTCGATCTCATAGAATTTTGTATGATTGCAGATGCCTTTTTGGTCGAATTCAATAAGGTTCGAATTCAGACACAAAGGAATTCTTGTCATGATGAGTTTACCGTCGGCATTGTCAAATGCAGCCTTGATTACTAGCTGCTGTAACACCCTTGCATCACGTTAGTGAGGGATTTACTATGGTGAGATTAGTGTAATGACTTTCAGGACGTATTTCTAATCCGCGTAATGAATTTGATCCGGGACCAAGTTTAAAACTCGCCCGTTTGAGGGGAAAATGTAAACGGGATTCGCAAATCGGTATCTGTCTAGCTTGTTAGTAAAATGGATACAATGCACAAAGTTTCCGCTGAATGAAAGGCCGGTCATTTTCTGCATCGGCAGATAGGTTGGGGAACAAACAAGAATAGATCCTAAAGGGCAGAAGGAAAACGAATTCGTGTCGTTTATTGCCAGCAAAAAATACTGCAATACGGTTGCTTTGGGTGGGTGGATGAAAGGGAACAGGCACGTCACAGGTGCGAGAAGGGATGCACTGTTTCAGGACCGATTGTTTGTGAATAGCGTAACTAACAGTCGACTGCATATTTGTGCACAGCCTCAAAACTGTTAATATCAGGGAGACATCCTGCACGTTAGTACCCTCCCCCTACTCGTTTAATGCCATTCGGTGACACCCAACCTTTATTCGGTCTCCAACAAACAGTGAGGGATTATATCCCAGCAATTCACCGTGGTGATTGTCCAGTCGTTGGGATAGCTAACCTTTCAACTACTGATCTCGTTTATATGCTTGTTTGTGTGTGTCCGTACAATTGTCAACAGGTCCCTGGTCATCCATACAATTATCGGTCTGAACGAGAAATGGCGAACTCAGGACTGTTGTCAAAAATATGATCTCACTGATGCTGATAATGATGATGAGTGGACAAATATCCGAGGCGTGGTGTTCATTTTTTTCGCCCTCGCATTCCATAAAACAGGTTTTGGTCTGTTTAGCTTGAACCCAACCCAAATGAATCTAAGCTCTTTTCGTCTGGGTTCTGAATCACGCCTCGATCATCATTACCATCAGCTTCAGTATCATTGTACACAAAATGTCCCACGGGATTCTGGATCATTTCCAGGCCAGCTGCAACCTTTAACTAATCAGCCAAACTGTCGTCCCGTAAATGCACGCCGCCTGTATGTTTGTGAATGTGTAAACGTTCTGGGTGTTTCGTACGCACTTGCGCCTCTCCCTTGATACGTATGTGCATTGTCATAGTTTGTTTTGGGTAAATAGGATTTGCCATTCGAGAGTATTCAGCAAAATAAGCTATTGGGCAGGAATAAAACTTCTTTCATAATTCCGGAAATCTGGTGAGCGCGTAGATACCACAGTGATAATTCTAATTTTCTGTTCCCAAAGTATTGGAAAAGTTCCACATTAAAGAGCAAATAAAGGGAACGAAAAGCGTTGTTTTAAACGTTGAGAGTGGCAAATATCTAGGTAAATGGGAAAGCATTAAAAACCATTTGCTAAAGATAAGACATTGAAACACTGATAGGTTTGGTGGTTATCCGAGCTAAACTTGTTCTCAAAGTTATAACAATATTATAGAAGACCTTGAATGGTCAGCCCTAATGGCGATTGTGCTCGTGTTGGTGCTCATTTAGCTGTTATTTGTTTGTTTATTTTTTCCTAGCATGCGATTCACAGAATTCGTGCTCGTAAATACCGGCACGTCGTATTAATTACAAACGAGGAATATGTGCTGGTACCAGATCTGATGTTCACTGTAATGGACTTAGAATATTATCCAATAAAGATTAGAGTGTTTGGAGACAGGTGCCTTCAACAATGATGAAATAAAATTAAAATTAAATTGATAATGAACATTCATTATGGTTTCGTACAAAACTATCCTAACGCTTTATCACCTCAATTTATTTCAAAGGTTATTCGTCGTGTATATGGCAAACGAAACGTGAACTGAAAAGCTAGGAAGCACTGGACAGCTGTTTCGATCTGTTTGGGTCTCATCAGCAGTGCGAATCCATCGACCCCAACTGGGGATCGAACCCGGGACTTCATGGGCAGAACGCAAGCGTGCGACCCACTACGCCACCGAGCAGCTGATCAGACCGCTTTTCATTTTCCATTAACACGATATAGCACAACCCCTCTGTGCAAGCTTATTGCGGGTTACTGACCCTGCGCATCTCAGCACGCTCCTCCAGGGTTATGACTCGGTTGGAAACTTTCACAACCTGACTACTGATATCAAGTGAGTGATGGAGGATTTCAGTTGATTTCAACGAATTGATTTCGACGATTAACCTTTAAAATCAACTCAAATCCTCCATCACTCACTTGACCTCAATTTATATTATCGGTGTTTAATTTCAGAGTTAAATTGACATCGGAAATCACCCAAAGTTTCAAATTTTACTTTTGTGGTGTTCACATGAAAGATTAGTGAATATGGTTTCTAAATTACTACCTTATGCTAGTGTTTAACTTATCACACATTTTAATCTCAAAATTGTGTAATTGCTCGCAGTATTAAGTGCTCAGAGACTCGACTGCCTCTTGAAAAATATAGACAAAACCATTCGTAATTGATCAGCATTCTCGTACACTTTATCACATCTTTGATTAAACAATGAGTCACACGTTTGAGCAGACTGAATACCCACATTCATGCATTTCAAAACTAGTAAGCTGCCTCAAACTGTTCACGGCGTCGGATCGAATAGGGTTTGGATGAAATGCCTAGGTTGTTTGATGCCACTTGTGAAGCTAGCTAATTAATTCGTTCTATGTGGATGTTACCATAATTCGTGTTGATTTCTTTCGTATATTCAGATTCTGAATGGGTTTCATTGTAAACTTCAATTGAGTTGAACCGTAGAAGAATGACATGGGAAAAGCTTTTAAATATCAGTATTCAATACCAACCTGCACGTGTTACTCCGTTTACCGATGCGGTTAATGCAGTAGCTAATTTAGCCTATATTAGTTAATTGTAAAATCACACAAAACCTCACTCAGGCTTATATTTACCTCTCGGAGTGGGTTCAGTTTAACTGCTCAAGTAAGTGGATCCGGCAAACTTTCCTACTCATCTCGATCACCTATGCAAAACGCATATTTACAAATATTCTACTCGTTCTAATTTATGTTTAACCAAAGGTTTACTCAGGAAATTTTCATTATGAGTATTCCATAGCAGCCTCTTAAACATTCCGGAAATGAAGTTTTTTCTCTAAGAAATCGGTGGGGCTCAGGGACTTCCTTCCAAATTTTCTGTTTACCAATGGTCATATACTTACACTTGCAAACATCTGACCGATAATTTTCGTTTCTGCTTTCATCAGTATTACCTACCTGGAATTATTTTCAGAGGAATGAATATGATTTTCTCTCCCATACTTTAATGACTCCTTCGTGCACTGGAGCAGGTTTACATAACCAATGAGTACAACAGTGTAAAATAACTGTTTGCCCTAATTACAGCTAATATTTAGTAGCAAAAGCTGTCGTGAGATGATATCTAACTTACTGCAACCCTTTGTCTCAGATATAGGCTCTTGTCCAAAGAACTGAGGCATATGGCATCCACCAATGAACATATGGATGCCATGTGCCTCTGTAAGTTGGATGGGTGAATCGAATGTGAAAAGATCGTTGCTATAGGTGTGGCCTCGTAGCTCAGCTGGTAGAGCGTGCGCTGTACAAAAGCGTATGCGGCGTCTATGCCTGAGTTTGAATCCCACCAAAGCTACTGCACTTTTCCCAATCGATATATAAACGTAATCAGCTGGTCTCAAACTGATTTTGGGTTACTGGTAAAGTTCTTCAAATCTTCAAGTAAAGTAAAGTAAAGTAAAGTAAATCTTTATATGAACAATAGGACGAATTTTCAGCACTTTCGACAAGTGACAGAAATGAGAACGGTAAGCCTTGGAAAAAGAAGAAATATACATTTACTAAATGAAAACAAACGGATGAGATAAAATCCTAATGGGACAGATGATTATTCAGGTCAGTAGTAATATTTGCTCGGTTGACCAAGATACGAGCAAAATATGGGATCATGCTGCTCTTGTATATGGTGGTGAGTGCGCAAAGATTCCGAAATTGGGAAGGGGTACTCGGATGATGCACCGATTTATTGAGATGGGATTGTAGGAAGTGTTCTTCACTGGACTGGATATGACTGATAAATAGATCGCATGAGTCAAAATGCTTGGTCACAAAAAAGTCAACCAAAACGGTCTTTGAAATTCCGCTGCAATGAGAAAGAAGTTTAAAATATCTAGAAAAGAGAATGAAGTCTTTCTCCTTCAGACCAGGAGAATATAGGAGGGGGGCAGTACAACCAATGTGGAAGAATGCATGCAGTCACAAAAGTACGAATTACATTTAGGGGAACGCCGAAGTTTTCAAGCCTAAAAGCGCAGTGAACTGAGCCCAGAGGCCCCAACGGTCCGCTGAGCTGAGTTATTCATGTTCTAACTATGGTTTGAAAGGATGGATGAAAATCAAATGTAATTCATTGCTTAGGACTGAATATTTCGAACACAGTTTTCAGTTTCAAAAACGTTGACTATCATTAACCGTAAAAACCTAAGGTGCGGTAAGAGCGAGAATACATGTTCTAATGTTTTATGCGAATGTAAATCGAATGCAACGTCAACTGAACAGAGGTGTCAACCTGGCCGGGTCTTCTTCACAGTGTGAATTCATCGACCCAAACTAGGATGCAACTGGAGACCTCGAAGTTACGGCGTACTACACATACTACACACATTATCTTTAGGCAGCTGATCACTTTAGATTTTACCTATACACGACATACCACAACCCAGGTTTGTAATCCTCATTGAAGTCAATGAATTGACACTGCTGATGAGACCCAGTCATTCCGAACCAACTGCCAAGTGCTTTACAGCTTTCAGTGCACCCTTCACATGATCAAAACATGACAGATTTCATCACCCAGTCAAGTCACATTCTCCATGGCTATCATGTTATAAAGATATTCTATTGTAGTATGCAATTTGTGAATGTATTTCATTGCTCTATTTTTAAATAAAGTAGAAAAATCCTAACAGAACTTGGTTAGTTCCACCTTGCAGGGTAAACGTTATTTACAACTGGGCATCTCATATTACGAAACAAATGAGTATTGTCACACAATCTACAGCAAAAATTACTTGTTTACTACAACAGATTAAATAGGAGATGAGGGGAATCATAACTGNAATTGAGTTGTACCATTTCATTTCTATCGGCGCGTTGTTCTATAATACTTGTGGATTGGTTTTGAACAGCCGAAGAGGCTGTGTATAACTTTATATCTTAGTTGAATATCATGATGTTCTAGTTCTGACAAAATAGCAACGTATGAAAAAGCAAATGGGCAATGCGCATTTATTGCGAGAATAGTTTAGTCAACGGAGATTGCACATTTTGAGCTACCACGTGGTCCGTTGCTAAACAACAGTTTACCAAATTATCCAGCTTTTACTAACTAATCGCAGTGAACAAAAGCCCAAAACAGATGACTTGAACTGGTCATCCAATCGATAAAAAGACGGACAGCGTGAACTGTAAAAGAATGTAAATAAATGTGAANGTGAATTTCTAATGAATAATAAATAATCGATTGTGATCAAGAAATTGATCAACCGTTTGCTTTCTTATCAATATACTTATACATGGCGCCTCAAGCATATCCTCTTTTCAACTTCTAAACAACGATTCGATGCTTACATCCAACAAGTGAAATAAAATTATAATTTCAAACCTTACTCTTCATTGATCCAGTGATCTAGAGGAAGATTCGAGTTACGGAATCCGTTGACACGAACTTTGGATAACGACTTTTGTTCTTTTGTTCTGTCAAATCAAAAGAATTGATAAAAAGGGACGTTTTATTTCCGTTAAGACACAAATTACCAGAAATGAGACATTGTATAATCAGCAATTTAGACTTCGCGGATATAATAGAGTAGCCTCGAGCAAGAACAGACTATTCCCTCTAGAATCGAACAAAACCTCTATCATAAAACCTGACTCGGGTTGTAGCAATCAGCGGACAACTGCTTCCACAGAAGCGACCCATTTTAAAGTTTGGCAAACGAAATAGGCATTTTATTTATCACACTGTTGAAAATTTGTCCTGTCTCCCACCAATGCTTCTTGGATTTACCGATAACATCATTGTCTGAAAAGTTGTACCTCCGGTCAGAACCCGTTATATTTTTTCTACCATTCCGAATATAAAACAGTCTGAATGAAAATATCTGGTTTCTACATATATAAAAAACGTAAATAAACCGGATCAGTCTGAAAAGTTAACGTTAACGGGTACTGTTTCGAAGTACACAGCTCGTTGCAGTCACCAGAGAGATTATATCTGGACAGAATCAGGATGAGACAAGTGCTTTCAGGAAACACTAGTTTATTCAACTCTGGTAAGGATCAACAAGTAGATCAGACCCAATATAATTAGAAATCAGACAAAGTATTCTTACTTTATAAGTAATCCTGGTGACGGAGTTACATTTTCGAACCCTGGAGAAATGAAGCAACATCGAAACAGCTTAGAGATGGACTGTAGCCCAGATTTGAACTGGTATGCCTCATTGAGTGCACATTCATTACCCCAGTCATCTAAACGTGTCAGTACAATTAAGGATTCCATTCATGCGTACCAGAAGCCAGACATGTTAATGGAAAATTGATATCTCTATACTCGAAGGATGGCTTAAGATAATATTATGTTTGAGGGGAAACAAACAGGACAGCACAAACAATCAAAAGGATTAGTGCTGAAATATTCTAAATAGGAGTTATGTTCAATCATATTATTATATCATATCATATTATTATATCATATTAAATCATATAAAGGTGTATACACTTGACAAGTAAACGTTTTATCTTCCGAATATATCTCCTGTGTCCTCGGTGAGAGTGCATATCATGCACCGGGATGAATGTCAGTAAGAGGACGCAAAAAGTTACCATGAATTTCAATACGGAAGATATATTGACTGTTGTGTTTTCAAAAACAATTTGGTGGAAACGCAAAACTTATTTCCAGTCCCAGCCAATGTTCACTCCCAGTCCAAATTAACAAATTGATTTTTTGGATTTTAACCTTTTCACATTCAAACAGACCAGGTCTGACTCACACTACTGAAAGTGTCTTTACTGTCGGGTTTTATACGCTGGTTAAGATAACCCTAGTGTAATATTAAACGATTTACTATTTAGTCCACCAGTGTACGTTTTTCATCTGCGTTAACGTTCCCACGTTTTGTTTCACAGCTGCTTTCCTGCTTTCCGCGATCGGAAAGCAATCATTCAGGCTTCCATCATTGTGTGACCAATGTAATCCCAAATATTTATGGAGCACTGTTTAGTGTGTTCCCGGAGAACACTAACAGACCCCCACGTTCTCCTTGAAACTAACAATTCCATATCTTTCCAAAGCACACACTCAGTTAGCATGTTTGTGGATTCTTGTCGCATATATCAATAACGTAATTACACAGTCCAATTTGAGGTCCGTAACCTGACCAGCAAGAATAACATTTCGAACCATCTGTTCATAATTACACACAGTAAAGATTCCATCCCTCTATCCTTTAAACTGCTTTTCCACTCATCTAATAGCGGAATTGTGGGTAAGTTTTCCCTCAATTTTGTAATGCTTATTGGTTGAAAT
>UZAN01039963.1:59470-73101 GCA_900618425.1 Echinostoma caproni
GTTGAAATGTTGATTTAATGTTTATTGAAATGTTTGCACAAATGAAAAATTCATTATTACAATATAAAACGATGTTTCGGAATGCAAATGTTTCTTTCACAATAGCCTGTTTTAGCAAATTTCCGCAATAAGTTCTGGGTGTCTGCTGTACTCCTTGATAATACAACTTAGGTTACATTGTACTGGGAATGCTCCAAATCATTGCCAACAGCGAGGTATTCTGCAAGAAGAGCTTTAAACACCACTGGTAAAATTACACAAGTCAACAATTGAAACTATAACCGTAGTGCTTTAAATCACGGATGCCATAAGTTTCATTATACCCCGTCTGCTAACAAATTATGTTTCACTGAAACGATGAATTGAACAACATAATTGTAAGCTGCAGTGAAGGTTTACACCTGCTGAGCTTAGCAAACGCTTACGTGAATATAACCATAAGAATACAGAGATCGTTGAACTGTATTCGCTAACCTACTCCAACTAACAGAGATGAGTCGCCCCCACAGATTCATTAAACTGAACTATGGGCAGATATGTTCGTTGGTTATATTGTTATGGATGCTGCCGGTCTATATATAGTCCACGAATCCATCCTACTGACCCGAGTTCTTGAACTTTCACTCTAAAACACAAAAGATTTTAGTTTTGAATGGTTAAATGAAATGATTTCTGGTCGTTGAAATATATGATAGTTCACCCATATGATATGGTTAATCGCTAACTCCGTGGGCTAGTTTCAAAGCAAATGGTTGAAGAATGAAGTCACCACTGTTGAGTAATGATACATTACAGATATATATTTTGTATAGGTTATTAAACAGGTTTTTGCGACATCGGAGAGAGTGAGAGGACAAGATGGTTCAGGAGGAAAATTATAACGACCGGAAACGCCGTCCGAAAAGATTGTGATGCTTTATCGGTTATGACTGAGATGTGTGGCTTGGGATATTTTTACTTTTTCTAGGTTAACTTTTCACTTGGACAATTGACATAATATTATTGACATTTTGAACAAGAGCGTTTGTAACACAACATTAGCGATAATTTGATATGAGGTAATAGGTGTGAATGGTACGGAATAGCATTGTCAAGAGAAGAATTGGCGCAAGCTGCATGTCCCGGAGACCAGTCACGTAACATCCGATGCGAGTGTGCTACGTCATGATTTGAGCGATCATCACAATAAATAGCATTTTTTATTTCATCATAGATGTGGTACCAGTGGTGGGTACAACAATTATGTTCGTTGAACAACTCAGGCTTTCCAATATTCTCGTTTGTACTCAAATGACTCTCCTTATTGCTACTGTATGAAAGACTGAGACAAACGCTTGGCGTTCATAGCAAAAGTCAATCAAAGTGTTGTTCTTGTAGGGTTAAAAACTTGAAACCTGCCCTTCAGGTAGACACTTGATCTAGTTCCAGCAATTTTTCCCGTTCGTCCACTTCCCTCGATAAATACGATTCCTGTGACCTGGTCCCTTATCCTTCTCAAGCGTTCTAGGCGTGTCTCCCCTTTGCTCCCAATACTATTGTACCTTCCACCCTTATTCCATCACCCAATGCTCACCATGATCGCATAAATAACAATCAGGTAATTCCGCCTAGAATTATGCGCGCTGGATACATCCTAACCACTCGGTTTACATGGCACTCAATCAGTAGTGCTCGGGACTTAAGTGCTAGATCTTTCCGTTATCGTCCGTTTTCATCTTTACAATCGCTTTCACAAGTTGTTTCTTAGGTATTGGTGAACCTTTTGCGTCTTATCCATTCCCTCGCATAGAGCACCCTTCAATAATAACGGTTATTGCCCCATCTACTCTGTCGTGTTACTCTTCGAGGTCCCAAACTTAGTGATTACAAAACAGTTTCTCTATTATTTGGAACACCACCAATTTATAAACGATCCCTTGTAATACCTCCACCGCCACAGGTTACGCGTTGGCAAAATGTCTCTTATATCATCTTGTGTCATTCACCACCATAGTGGTCTACATCCGATCTCCCTCGTTATATTTAAGACGTTCAACCCAATTTTAGTAAGGAAGGCCTCTACCAAAATTTCATAATCCTTGAGAACCGCCTTTTATCTCTTGTACGTTGAGCCCCTTCTGTCACTGTTCATTAGTAGTTTTGAGAGCAAAACCTATTATCTCCGGAATTCCACATAATTCTTGCAATTGATAAAATTTCATTCTTTGACGCTAATCTTATGCGTGCTTGATAATGACGCTACTCTACATTGATCTCACGCCTAAAAAATTCTCATACTTTCTCTGTCATTGTCATCCACGATTGGCAATATACTTGTGCATGATTAAATTCAAATCTGACTGCCGAATCGGGTGTTTGTTTGTTTCATGTCTCCAAATTGGATTCTGACTTTCGTTCCCTTTGTCCCACATCCACATTTGTAATTAGCTTCTAGTTTTCCTCTTGGTTGTGTTCAACATGCATAGCTTACGTCCAGGGATATTCCATACTTCTGCGTGCGAAACGGATTTTCATCCTTTTTAAACTCTTCATCCTGCAAAGCAAACACTTATCCCACTTTGAAGTACTGTAGTCATGTCTGAGGGGAGTCTCTCTTGCTTTTTTGGAAATTCAATCCTTGTTTCACCTATTGCCAATCACCTTGACATCGATTTATCTCTAATATCCGCTGCTCAATCTCTTGTCTGTCGTGTCGTGATTGCATTTATGCCCTCTTTTTCACGCGTATTTTGTTCTGGGGACTATTCTAATTTGGCCCATCCTTCACTTTCCTTTAGCTTCCAAGCGTCACATCATCCCTCGTCAATCCAATTTCAAACGGAGGGTTAAGATATTTTTTTTCTAATAAATCATAAAAGTGTGAAACACTCCTAGAATACTCTCCTTCCCTCTTCTTTTAACCTTATAATATTCAAGCTCATGACGAACAAAATATGCGTTTGAATGCATGTGTACCGATACCCATTGTACAGCAATCTGAATGATTACGATATTTATCCGTTCAGTATACATCATGCGTATCATGCACTAAATGCAGAATTTTTTGCAACTTATTTCATTGAAGGCCAAGGGTTATTGGAATTGATTTATGTGCCACTATTTGATCTGTGACGTATCTCTAAAAAATTCAGTTCCGTTTATCCTTAGTTTACCCATCAGAGTATACTACTATTGCAAGCAAGTAACATTTGGACAATCTCTCAAGATCTACAGTAAATCGAATTGCCAATTGGTCGCTCGGAATCGAGGTTTTAGTTTCCTAGGCATCAACGATAACCCAAAACCCTCTTCTGTCTAGGAAAAATATTGTATAAGAAGAATTTTTTAGTTGTTGTTCGGCAGATTGAAATTTTATGTCGAAAATTGTAAACATTTAGCAGCCTCGATGTGGTTCGAACCAACGCATGAACACCGCCAACGTTATTGTACGTAATGACCTCTCAGTCTTTTCTGATACCCTGACTTAATACTTGAAGTGTTCTGAGTGAAAAGGCTGTCCGTGGTAAGCATCATGTTCACGATCAGATAGTATCTACCCGCTACACTCAAAACGTTAAACTGGAAATATCGCACGCTTTTATATCCAAACAGCGCTCTTTGGTGAAAACTCTGTTGAAATCATTCGAGTCGGAACGATAAACACCAAATTTTGCTTATGTACGTTCACCTTTGTTCAAGAAGAACTGCCACAATAAATGAAAAAAAAATTTCATTTTCATGGTCCCAAATCGAAGCAGCATCTGCTGGCTGCCAGCTGGTACGATCTCAACTTTCAATCAATGCAAAAACCAACGCATCAGCTGATCCTCCCCTTAACGCTGCAAATATGGTTGCCAAAGAAACGGAAGTTCTCAGATTTTTCACCGGTTCTTCAAACACATTAGGCATTCTATCCCCCTGGACTGACACCAGTTGCACTCAAGAATATCCCTCTCACCTAGGTTATTTAATCTCCTCAAACTGTGTTTTGCTCCGCATTGAATCCTCACTGTTGGAAGGTGATCACACAGTTACGCAAGGAGAGAACATCTAATGTCGCCCCGTTGCTTGCACGTGTTAGTTTTAACCTTCAGGAAAAGAATTAATCACAGTGATGCCCTCTCAACTAAATGCACTGGATGCTGCTCAATTTGCCTGATGTAACTCCCGATCAAACCTCTATCTGCTGGCCCTCCTAATTCACTATATTTCCTCTTGTACTGACCGTAAAGGTAAAGCTTTTTGGGTGTGATTCTTCAATAACAATGATACCTTCCACTGCGTTGAAAGAAAAACACTTCTTCGAACTCTTTCGAGAATGGTTTTCAGCAGCCTGTTATCCAACAATTATGTCATTCATTCACTCACCACCAACAGTTCACCACATTCAAGGCAGACAACGCTTTGCTTCTAGCTTCCGGTATATGGAGTGCTTCTACGTGTTATTCTGCCTCCTTTCCTGGGTCATATCTTCATCCGTGTCTGTTTGAGAGAATTGTCTGTCTAATGTATGTTTTATGAATAAACTTCCAGTGTGTTACATTAACCTCGAGGTTACCATTTCACGTGATTTCCAGACTTTTCATGTGATCGAGAGTTTTCAGGTCAGGAAACTCCCTTTTCTGTGAACCTTAGTCTAAATATAATCTAAGATTTAAAGTCTAAAATTGCCAGCTACCCTAAACCACTCAATAAAGCATTTTGTTTTCTCCTGCACCTTTTGCCACCATCTTTTGATCCCCTGTTATATTCCTCATTCTTCTCATGAGGAAATTCAAACTCATATATAGATTCATCAAATAGTTATGTTGATACATTAGCATATCTGACTAACTTATTATCAAGTAATTGTGAAGCAAATTTCACAGGAATCCTATGTTTGCAAGAAACCTTCTGCTAGGTTACTCCTTGATCCATCTAAACTATATCTCAGCAAATGCATCTCCACATCTCTCACTCGCTGCAAGTACAAACACATAATAGCGCGCACACTGACATAAATATACTCTACACGGGTTCTTGCTGCCGATGATCTTATCACCGAAAATATGAAAGTCAAACTTCGCTGAAGTTGCTGAACCGTTTATGTGTGCAGTGTTTCCTCATGTGTTATGTTTCTACCATTTCATTTTTATTGCAGAAGGGTGATTATGAAGCAACCCAATATCCATCCCATGGGGCGAATCAAAGTGAATACTTGACTTAACTAGACCCGTATTTCATTGTCCCATATTCTAAATATGTTTGTACTCGAAGCTTCTCATCTAAGCTGTCTTTGTTGACATTCTCTCTCTGTCGGGTGAGCACACAAATTCCATACAGCGCGTACGTCAGCTTCCCGATCGCAAATACCAAGCTAAAGTCTGCCTAGTGCGGTACTACATTGAATCAAACGAAAACCAAAGGGTATAAATGAATAAGAAGGCTGAATAAACTATGAAGTATATCTAAATTATCAGAAGAGGATGCAGATTGAAATCCGTTTTTTTTCGGGTGAAATAAAGGCTTTTGTTAGCTGATCACAGGACCAGAGCGTCAATGATTACTATTTATGTTTTCCCATATGATCAAAATAAAAGTCAGATTACTCAGATGTCGTGAGAATAGTGACAGAGATGATTGATAGGGCACCAATATCAGTAAAAGTTTGAAAGATCTTCATTTTTGCATCTGCTTTATGCAAAAGACACCTTGGGATTCAAATTGTAAAATTGTGTGATATCCAATTGAATAGTCATTTAGACAAATGATATTACCTACATTTCTTAGTTTACGAAGAATAAAGTTCATAAAGAGAATTGTCGATTCTTTATTTATCAATCCGGCAGAAGTATACTGTGTATTTTAAACCAAGCAGAAGATGAATTTTCAAACCCCAGGGATTTCACGATCTATAGAGTTTATCCAACTATCTACTAAAATATATTGATAAAAGTGTTCCGAAAAATTCATTTTCCGAAGTTTAATGGAGTATTATTTATGGTGTAGTACATCAATGCATGAATTTCAGCATGACTCAAACAGAATGCGTTAACCATTCCAGGGGTTTTCTTAAGAGCAGGTACTATCCAATGTAAAGTTTAACCTATATTTAGAATTTCAAGAACTTTCCACTCTCTACCTCAAATAGCTGAATACCGGTGAAAATGGGCTTGTTCTCCAGGACTGTTTGTTAATCACACTCGCATAACCTTTCAACGCAAATATTTGAAAATTGGTATTTGTCCCTCGTAATATACAGTCTTTTCAGAGGACATTTCATAAAACTCTCATAGAAGAACTTTTATCAAGGCACGAATCGATTGATTCTCCTGACATACTTGGGTATCTTCACACATGTTGATTGAGGTTCCGTTAAAGGTTATTTCATATAAAACACTTGTACAAAGAAAATAAACTTTGAACTTTCGTGTTTCACCATGCGGATAAGAGTAAGGAAAACCTTCACTTCATATTTGTAGTGGGGATCTATGTTAAGCAAAGTCATATTTTTCTTTAAAATTTTGCAAATGCCTATTAGGTGCATGAATTTTGGTAATGGACTCACAAATATGATCATCTTAACGTACCTTTAAATTCAGTACAATCATAGACTCTGTGGGGCATTCACAAACATCAGTAAATAAACCATCATGCGGTGGCCTAATTACCACCAAGGAGGACGTGTGTTCGATTCCCACCACCACCGCCTGTCATTCTCCAATGTGTTTGTATGGCAACCCTCCGATTAGTCGCTTCCCCCTTCAGAAAATGGTATCTTTGTATATTCTACAAAAGGAAGTAAAAACATGTTCAAACTGTGTTGTAATCAAAAATGGGTATCGATAATTCTTTTATAATTAAACTGATTCTGTGAATTATCGTTGCCTGAAAAGATCTATACATTTATGAATACTCACTCGTTCAATATGAGCTACGAATAATACACATCAACAAGCAGAAAAATTGGCATTGTGGATTTATCTCATGGTCCCTACGAATTGCCCATCCGATGATGCGCTAATCTGAATTGTATACAAGAAGAAACCAGGTAAATGTGTTGGGTATCACCTATCTTACATTCAGGTAAACCGAAACTCACAATAAAACCATTTTTGTTTTCACAACTGAAAATGTACGTGCTATTTTTAACGGGCTTCTAAGATTCTCTATTCCTTTTTACTGTTCCAGTTCTCCGAAACCAAAGTGGGTTTTACTTTTCATTGCAGTCAGTTCGAAAAGATATTCGTTTGATCTGTAGCATTATTTTCAACGCTTTAAATTGACTGATGATATTCAAGTTTCAAATTGTTTATCAATAATAAATGAAAGCTACAATTGAAATAACAATTCTCAATACTAGCGGAAAGCCGCACTCCCAAGGCGCGGCGATTGCAATCCACAGTCTTCAGAATAAACAGCAAACGGCAGGACACCCTCATGTACATGTGCTCGTCCCTTCACACCAGTTGTACGTGGTCCTCCGTAAGTAAAGGAGCATAACGGCTCCAGGTTAATGCCATTATCTCCTTCTCTTATATTAAATCCCCAACGATTAGACGATTTTATTGTATCAAAAAACTGGCATGAAAATTATCTTTATATTTGGTTCTACGCCATTTGAAAACGAGTTCAGTGGCGGTAACTTGTTTGCAATCCAGTTAAGTCAACCAAACAGCCCTCTACAGTTGGTGGACAACTGTATTCAAACCTTGATCTAACGTGGGAATCGCAGAAAAACCCTTGAGGCGTCCAATGTTAGTCAAAGGAATATCATTATCAGTCCCAGTAAGCAGGATGTGGCACGTCCTGTCCATTTTGAGTTGGGCCTCTGCCATCACGAGAATTCCTATGTCTCCGTTACATAATATTCTGCTTAAAGTGGTTATTTGGAAGCTGCATACCACCTTGAAATCAACATGCCCCAGGTACGGTGAAACCCAGATGACTATGTTGAGTAGAAGAGGCAAATTATTCTACTCTGAGTCATCAAATTCAGGTCTTTCTCTACCAACCCACAACTTCCATAATACCGAATCATGCGTTTAATCATGTCATCAGCAAACACGAGGGACCACAACCCGAATCTCTTTACGTTGTCAACATAGATCACAGATAGCAAATGACATGGGATAGCGTCTGAGTGACATAAATGAATAGGATCTCTGTATGTAGACAGTCCTGCAGCCGTCGAAGCTGAGGGTTTCGAGCTCGGAACATGGTAAGCTTTCTCAAGAGGTGGTGATAAATCCATTTCTCAAATGCCTAAATGAAGCTCACAAACATCTCACTTTCCCGCCCAAACTGTCGTAGGCCAGGATTAAGTTAGACAAACACGAGCTTCTTGGGTGGAAGGTGTGTTTCTGGGATCGCGAATCAGTTGCTATCATAGCCGTACAGTTATCACCCCCCCCCCCATCGCCTTGCTTACCACTACTACTACTACTACTGAGATTGGCACTATGGTAATCACCAGAGTCAATCTTCGTTCCACTTTGTGTTAGAGCATAATAAGCACACTTTTAGGCTGCTCAGGCAAACGTTCTTAGGTCAACGAATGATTGAGTAGGCGATCCAAAAGCGACACAAGTTCACACGCAAAAATTTGTTATACCTTCCTTAGACGATCGACGTAAAACATTCTCATATCTACACAAGACAGTATTGGTGATTGCAGTGGTTCAACGGATACAGCCAAGGGAGGGGTAATCAGATTTTGATCCAGTTCTACAGCAGTTTGACAGATTCGGTCAGAAACGTTTGTGAACAAAACGGGATTAGGTAATTTGATTAGCATAGCTATACTGAAAGTTGAGCGCTGGGTTTCACATGGCGTACCAACGATGATGAAAGTGAGTCACATGTGTGCTCAGTTGTCAGAGATGTTTTCCGAATAATGATCCCAAGTTACTGTTACCACATTGACCTTCGATCGTATTCTGCCTCAGTACCTGTACAGTGGTGGCCGATTGTGATGTACTAAAATATTTTCTTTCTAACTAAATTTAGTTTCATTACATTTGTCACGATTTAGGCATGAACAATAAGTTATTCCTTGTTTCTATCTACGTTGTTTTTGGGTTGCATGGTTGTTAATTAAACGTGCGTGACCTTGAATAGCAAGATAAAATTATCTCAACATGAAAATGGCAAAGTTTATCACGTATGAAAATACAATGCAATTCAAGCTCTCAAACTCCCCTGGCCAAGGGAAGAGAAAATTGCTTGTTCATACGACCATGACGTAACACCATGACGTAATCACTTTGGTTATGTGGTCAAAACTGCGCACAACAAATTTAGAGTTCATTTGGGTTCATTGTCGAACACATGAGTCATTCACCTTTTTGTTTTGTTTGACCTTATCGAACTTGTTTCATATAAATGTGATTGTAAAGGCTTGAAAAGGAATTCACCGAAAACATATGTTCGCCTACAGTGTGTTCTCAATCAATGGGCATATTCCGTGATTTCAAATATATTAAAAAATGAGAGACTCAAGAATTCTCCCAAATAATTTCCATAACATTATCCTTGTCCTCTCAGATATTTGTTATGAGGCATTATTGTGTCCAATATATAATCCATGATAGCAACTCTATTGAATAACCACATGAAAATCTTTCACAACCCGGAGAAATTGCAATAAATAGGGTTTCCTAATAATAATCTGTTGTTTAGCTCACCGAAAACGAGAAATTTCATTTTCATCACAGTCCACCTAGAAATCAAGGAAATTTGGTGCGCCGCCTTGAACAATCGTATTGTTGTCATCATAATGAAGCCAGTAGCGCTCGAAACTAAAAGTTATCGTTAGGTCGGTAAACCGGACATCAATAGAATCGCAAGAGCACACAATCTTGGATTTTCCATATCGAAACTTACCCAATACATTTATGTTAACAGAAACACGGTTCACAGGATAATGCATGGAAAAACACCAACCAAAAAGCTTGTAGGGGCTAAAACCCGAGTACACCCAAACAAGAAGACAACTTAATTCCTATTGCTCTGAAAACAACATTGCAGAGAGAAGTTGTCGTCTATCTCGAAGAGATTACTCATCCGGGTAGGGATGAAACACGGTCAGCCTTGTCGGTGGACATCAATGAAAGGCACCATGATTAGTGGGAAATTTGTTTCAGTAATAACGAAAATGTTCCCATAATTTCATGAAAACATCTTATGGAAAAGTTCTTGTTTTTTAGGATGACGCTCCGTGTCATGTTTCACGAGAGGTTAGTAAACTTATTCAGTTAAGGAAACTGGTTTGCTTATTATTTGATTCTAGACTTTAGAAAAGATACGTGACTCTAAGTTCCAGTTCATGTAACTTCATCCTAATACCCCGGATCTCAATATAATGGAAAATCTGTTTTCTGTTTTGAAGAAGTCACTGTACTTGCTGCACATTGGACATTGGGGACAAAAGTGCGACACGTTATGAAGCACAAAATACAAAATCACTTAATGAAGAAGTTGGGGCATTTGATGCCGAAGAGACTCGAAAAATTCCTGATGAAAAAAGGCAGACCAATCGACTATTAGTGCACACAAACTTTACATCTAAATTATTATGAATGTTAATTTGTTGTAAACAAAAAGTATTTTATTCTCTGCAGTTAGCTCTCATCTCAACATGGTCTAGGTCAATCACTACTGGTGAAATGGGAGTATCCGCTACATTCTGAACCATTCCATATCCTGAGTATAAACTAATCACAAATATCACTGATCCAAAGATCCACCAAGGCTTCTTTACTATGATTTGGAAAAAAAAATATTTCTTCAGTATAAATGTTATTGCCTATACGAACCCCAAAATGTTTCACAGGAACCCGTTGTTTCAGTTTCGGTCAGACCGGTAGTTCGAACATGCTCGGACATCCGGTATGACACAGGTCGATTCATTATGCTGCTGTAAATATCTTGCAACTCCCGCTGAACCGATAGATCTGTGATTTATATATCTGTTCCACTTTCATCGTTTACACGATGTGAATCTTGGGATGTAATCAGATCAATTTATCGCCTCGTGTGTGCCCAAACGTTTCTGACGCAATCAGTCCAATTGCTGTAGAGATGATTATCCCCTCCTTGGCAGATCCCGTTGAACTACTGTACTTACGAATACTGTCTACTTATATACTGGATGGATTCTCCATTTTAGTGACTGATACAATTAACAGTACATAATATTAACTCGTTCAAGCATGGAGTTGCCTTGATGATTACTACACTTCAGTTCAGTGTAAGAAGACTGCTAATGGTCCGGCGTGGATGACCACAAGTTTATTTTACTCGTGGGTACAAAAAATTTCTCGTTCTCTCTATCCGTGAATCGTCAATTGCTCGATACCCACATAACTGTCCGGTGCATTTCCCAAGACAGCTGGAAATGTTGCATTGATGCTCTTGAAGGTAAACACGCGAAATCCTCAGGAGAATCTAAGGACATCATAAAAGTAGCGGTTGTAGCATCAAGCGCTGACACGAAAGAAGAATTGATTGGTGTGAAAATATTTTGATTAGAAGTAAACCCCAAGCAATAGACCTGTAGCTGGCATTTGCAATAGAAGTATACGCGAAATTAGTGTCCAAAATAGATAAGGTATGAAAATTCGATTCGTAGGTTAAATAGCATTTTACACAATTAACAAAAGAAAATAAGGCGGATATAACGAAGTGATCAAAACGCGTAATTGAACTCGAACGCCGCCTTCTCCAGATAGAAACCCTAGATTGGTGTAAAAACACCGGCATTTCATCTCCAACACGGAGGTCACTACATAGTACCACCAAGATACAAAGAGATCGTAAATTGCTAGTGAATGTACGTTGAGTCAACTATTTCAGACGCGACTGACATCATAGTTCGTATAAGAGCTGTTAAGATGTGGCAGAAAAATGGTTTGTTGTACTATCTGAACGTTCCTCTCAAGAGCGAGCATGGAATGCGAAGGGGACAAATATTGTCGCTCTTTGTGCGATTTAACCTTTTAGTCGTCTTCCCTCCCCTATCTGATATCAAATTATAATGAGATGCAAACATGCATATGATAAAAACCTGCTGTACTACATTATCAAGAATGTTAAACATTTCGATCATTCACGAAATCCCAAGTATCAATATGGATCGCTATGCACCATATAGTCAATGACATTACTGTTATTGATCTGCTGCTATCATTATGTAAACTCACACAAGTCAAGAACTCTGACAAGATTACTTTAATCGGCAAAAGTTCAAGATTGTTTTTCGTATACCTTTGTTTCCTTAATACAAGTGTACTAGTAGAATTTACAACAAACTTAACCGTATTCGAACTCACTATCATCTCGTGTTGATTGTGAGAAGTAACTTACCGGACTGTTCCGGTAAGCATGTTTAAAAACGAACTACAACTTGAGAACAATGGATGAATCCTATTTGGTGAAACCGGCTAATCTCTAACCGAACCAACACCTATGGATATCCTGTGTGTTGGTTTCATTCCCTCTATCTTCGGGCATACATTAGGTGCTCTTATTGTTAATCCGACATTTGCATAAAATGAATACTCAAAATCAGAGAGATTGCATTGTTTGAAGAAATAAACATCAATTTAGACAGTGACTGTTTGCATGAGCCCATTCGGTTTTTCACTAGCACCAGGCCCTGCTGATGTTCTTTGGTTCTGATTTCACTCAGTAAATGACTACCAGCTATGATAACTAAAAATGTCTGGTGCCTGAAAAATGAGAATGGGCAAATTCAAACATTCACGGTTCAAATTGGTTGAGCCACTCGCTCAAGATGTTGAACGTTAGCTGCTTAGTTTCGGGATATGGGTGTTGGCTTCGAACCCAAAGGTTTGCGGTTCGAGCCTTGACACGGTCGAAATGCTCTACTGACAAGTCGCAAACAGGACAAAATAGCTGTTCTGTGCTCTTTGTCGATCACCCCAAAAATTCGCATCGCAAGTACTTATCGACCTTGTCCCAGAATGACGCTTTGGAGATTTAATTCCATCAGTTTTTGATGGAAGTTCTTCAGCACTGAAAAAAAATATTTAAATGCACCGTCACCCAGATACTAAAGGTGGGCATAATTATTGCAGAATAAAACGAAAAGACGGTCTTCAAAAAACTGTAAAGAACGAACAATTAATGTGATCTGAATCAAAATCTTGTCATATGTTTGAGTACGCTAACCACGCATATTCAATAACGATGTTTTAGATGAAAGTAACACTAGATTTGCAGCGGATATCGTTACCATTAATAACATTTGCTTCACTCAGATCGGGTAATGCTGTTTGCTGTGTGCTAGAGCCATGTGTAAACGTTTCATCACTTAATTGGCATGACCCTAATAAACACCTTTAATGGCGCCGCAATGGTGATCACTCTTTCTATAGAACTAGACTAATATAGCTATGGGATTGCGGTTCATATGTGTTGGTCCACGCAATTAGCGGTATTGCATTGAACCATCATTTGTCCAAAAGTTTCTAAACACAATAAATCAAAACTGGTTGGTAAACAAACCGCAGAATATGATTCAAACCTTTTTTTACCGTGTACTTGTATTTGAGACTACATGAAAATGGTTCAAAGAACTGTGTGAAAAATGACTGAGGTGTAAACACAATCCTTAGTAGGAAGCAGCAACTGTCGTGGACCCTTTTTTG
>UZAN01039963.1:83982-99627 GCA_900618425.1 Echinostoma caproni
TAAAAAAAAATGGAAAATAACCTGAACCGCATCTTCCATCGCACAGTTGCAATGAGACCTAACGCCCCACTATGATGACAGTAACAAACCACTCAATGAAGAGCGTCAGCCAATTTTCTCACTTTCGCTCCCGTCCCTAGCATGTATACGCGTGCGACCTAGATTGTGCTCATTGTTTCTCACATTTGCATACTGCAACGATCGCAAGACGATTATCTGTTGCCGTTTCACGAGGGTTAAGTGAAGATCACGTATATAAATCCACCCATCTATATAACCCTAGTCTTTCCCATAATTGAACTCCAATTTGAGGACTCGTAGCAGTTAGTCCCGTGAGAGAGTGATCTGAAAACATAACATCTTCACAATTCACCTAGATACAAAATAATTGCATCATGAAGAAAACGGTGTACAATGTAAAGACAATCCACTTCGTAAAGTTGAAAGTAAATATTCAAGTTAATTCAACTTTATCATAGGTAAAGGAAATTGTACATTTATTTTTAATGAGTAGTTATAAAACAGATGAACATGAGGAAACCCTGTCATTGAAACATAGTTTTGATAATTCCCTTGATTTGCTCGTATCTGAACAAACCACGTCAGATTGCTTTCCATTGTGTTTCTGTGCGAACTTCTTTCTTAACAGGTGAGTCACTAAATTAGAAGTTCACCGCTGAGTAGAAATGTTGGCTCTAATTCACTGTCACTTTTACCCGGCAAAGCTGAATCAAAAGATAAAGCGTTATCACAACTCAAAAACCCATCCACACATACCCTCGGAATCGTTTGTGCACCACGTGGTGAAAGCCGACCGTTTTATTTTGACCTTTCCGTACGCGTCGAAAACAATTCACATATGTCATTCATTGCAAGATGGACTTGACGGACGATGACAAAACAAGTTTGGTGTTACTAAACACATTAAGTCTTAGTTTTCGGGAAACAACTGTTTCAATCTTACTAAAACGAAAACCGGTCACTCTATCTGTAAAACGCACGCAGAGGGTGTTTAAATCGGTTTAGAGTGAAAAATTGGTTCCAGGATGAAGTCCGTGACTACGGCAGAGCTTAGAAATAATGCATAAATGCTTGTCTCTTCAAATCTGTGTAGCTATTTATCCATACATCGCGTACTGCTTCGTTACGTTAGCCATTAATAAGTAATGCAATACAGTGAGCAAGACAATGGTATTTCCTTCTAATAAAACAATAGATCTCATTCACCCATTATTCACTTTTTTCTCAAGAGTCAATCAACTCTGTGTCCTGCTTTCCATATATTTGTGAATTTGGGCAGGTTTAATGTGATTAATTATATTAGTTTACTTGTTGATGTATATGATTTACTATGAAAAAATGTATTGCGCTAAAGGGAACACTTTCGGAATCTGAAAGGTTTAAACGGTAGTTTGAGAATTTTATTACATAGATACTCAGTGAACGATCACATTGTTTATGCTGTGAATATTCTGAATGCAATTTACTTTTCTAATGAGAGTCATGGAGCAAAACCATTTTGCAAATTCCATACAGTTCGACCTTTCCGATTTACCCATCGACATCTCTTTCATACAATTTATGGTGGAAGAAAAACGAAATCGCACGCGTTGTATGGATGAATAGCTATGCCGATTTGAAATCACCGTCTTCCTGCTGGAAATATTTTTCCACTTTGAACCGATTTGGTTTAAAGAACAAGCCCTGCATGCATTTTACAGGTAAATCGACCGATTTTTGTCTTAGCAAGATTGAAACAGTTGTTTCCCGAAATCTAAGACATGACGTGTTCAGTCACACCAACTATGTTTTGTCACTGTCCGTCAATTCTATCTTGTAATGAATGACATATTTGAACTACTTTCGATGCATACGGAAAGGCTCAAATAGAACGGTCGGCTTTCCCCACAATGTATAGAGACGATTCAGAGGGTGTGGATGGATCTGTGGGTTGTTATAACGCTTTATCTTTTGATTCAGCTTTGCCAGTTAAAAGTGCCATTGAATTAGATCTGACATTTCTACTCTGCAGTGTATTTATGGCTTGGTGAATCACCCGGTTTATAATGCACCAATCTTTTCTCACGCCCTGCATTTCTCACCTTACATGTCAGAAAATGTACCTTTTTCGCTCGTTCTCTTGGCTATTTTTAATTTCATGTGGGTAATGGAGGATTTGGTTAAGTTTCAAATGACAATTCGTCGTGTATATGGCAAATGAAGCGCTATCCGTACCCCCCAAGCTGGTGTGTCCGTCTTTTTACCGATGTACCCGTGGCTCCGTGCTGTTGGCCCAAAGGTTGTTTTGCAAAGATTACGTACCTTTTGATCCGTGAAATGTTTGATGGAGTTTCAGACAGTTCCAGACCGACACGCGCTGCTCTACTGTCTAGGGTAATGTGTGTTGTATTTTCATTTGCTTGCATACATACTGTGTTTCAGTGTAATGTTTATATTTACACATTCCCTTTTATTTGAGCTCTGTCTTCTTTCGACTGTCTTTGGTTGCTTACGGTTGTATCTGGTTCGAACATTCTAAATGCTAGGCCATTCCATATAGATCTGAAACTCAACTTTTACTATGCGATGCAACCGGTCTTTTTGATCTTGAAGATCTTTCCGTTTGACTGACTTCTGTGTTATCAAGGAACCATACTTGTTCCGGATCCAGTTGGATAGTTTCTTGCAATTTGCCTTAGTTTATACCCGTACCCCTCTCAGTTTTGCCAAAGTCGGAATTGGTTTTGCTCCTCAGGTAAATCGGTGTTTGTTGCATTCAATGTTTCCATCAAGTTGCTACTTGTCAGAATTTGTGAGCCGAAACATTGAGGTATATGGCACGTAATTCCTTTTGGACGAACAAAACTTACTTTGAGAGGATAATATGTGGGAATCTGTTATAGAATTCGATGAAACAATTTCAGCCGAATCTGTTTATACGAACAGGAATTGTGTGAACGATCAAGGGTGCGTTGATGAAAACTACTAAACCTAAGAGACCAATTTTATTGACAGTTATTTATTGCCCAGTATGAACCAAAATACGTAGTCATAAAACTCAAGTAAAACCACAGAAATCACAGATTTTTAAGATCTGCTCAAAGGTATCAAACTGAAACAATCTTATACAGATCACAGAAAGACTAAGGGACTCCTAAAGTTTTCATCTTATCCGATAGCAAAATTATAGTCTTTTTATGCTGTTCTTTAGTGACGTTGATTGAAAATTTTATACTGAATTGTGAAGCCATTGAAATTATCAGTCTATGTTAGTATTTTCCTTTTCTTGTCTGTCCTCATGTCCCACACTCCTGCGTCTTCGATCAAAACAACATTTTCTTTTGCCAACTGAACAGTTCACGTTGCTTTGACAATCTCATTCCTTTCTAAGGTCAACAAAGGCGTTTCCCGGAGGTATTTCAAAGAAGGTTAGGGGTCAACTAGGGAAATGTGCTTTGTCCCATTTTGTTAGTGTCTGTGCGCCTTCTTGTGGCCCCAATGCATTGAGGCAGATTATTTTAACTCAAGCATATTCAACCGGTGGGCGTGTATGCCTGCCCATGGACGCACCACATTGCGTATGTAAGGCCATAGGACGATAGCTTCAAGGACTGGGTGAACAAAACACACGAGTAATACGGGTTCATCACTTCTTTATCAACAATTCTGACCCCATTCACGCACAAGCCAGTATACAAACGGCTCTTGCCTAGCTCACCGCGTCTCATACTAATCTAAACAGTGAGATGTTTGTGATTGACTTTTGTCAATTTTGTTTTCAAGTGTGACTTTTCCCATTACAGCTAATCATTACTCAGTCTTTTCTTCTACTCCGAAGTGTGTTTTCTTTTCCACATTCTCGTCCTGTGTGTATACGCCTCAGTCGGTGTTTAGAGGAACGGAGGGAAACCAGCGAGCTGAACTCAATTATTCTTGGCCTCTTGTGTACACTGAGAGACATACACTGTGCTCATCTGTAGCAATATGGATGAGGAAAAAGCTCAGAATGAATAGAGAGGTGAGACGTAGACCTTGACGGGGAGAGAGCGAAGCGGATGGAGGTAAGTAAAACAGGAAACGTATATAAAAATTCCAATGGATGAGTCACGTCTGCGAATGAAAATATGATTACAAAATGACCATAAATAATTGGGATATGATTGGAGTGAAAGTGCGATAGAGGTGCGGTGGGTGTGAAAACTAGAATGGACAGAGTATGATTTTTGCGATATCTCCTTCGCCCCAAATTTTCGGTGCAAGATTTTACTCACTTGTTGAAGGACTTGAAATAAGAAACTATTCCATAGTTCAATATAGTAGCAGTAATTTTTGAATGATATCTCCCGAAGCTCCATAGATGGTTTAGCCCTTCAAGCTAAAGACTTTTCCTCACTCAGAACTCTATTTACGGTAAATATTTAGCAAAGTACCTAAATTTTAGCTAAATATTTCTTTTCTCCTAGGAACTGCATATATAAGTCACGATGACTACTCTTCAAACTATGCTATATGTACTTTATATGTACCTTGATAACGTACAAACATGTTGCAGTGAGCATCCTCTGAAAATCCAGTTAGGTTGAGCATCGTAGGTTCACTCCGCCATGGGACCCTGGGCTGGTTTCCGGCATCAAATTACCCAAGTGCTGCCGAGTGAATACTGTCTGACCTTAACATGGTACCTCGTTTTGTCCTGTATTGACCGAAGGGTTGTTCGTTTCTTAGAGCTACATAGTCCTAAGTGTTGGAGTATAGCCTCAGTCAATTCAGGGATGAATACAAACTTTTCAACATACTACACGCTACATGCTACATGCTACTCAGAAGCTCCCGTTATACACTTTGTTTACCGGATGCACTATCGAAGCTTTGAACTTGTTGCTTGTATCCATTTCATAGATAACGCGGGTTTATGAATTCTATTTCCCACTTCATGTCGACCTCCTCCCATCATCCTGGACTACTCTGGAGTCTAGGATGGCGGAAAATCTAGATTGATCGCCCCATCCGAACCGAAGAATGAATGAGTTTGTTTTAACACCAAAATTAGTGAACACAACTCAATACTATGTGCCAGTTCTTCCTTACTAAGTGGAAACCGTAAGGCGGATTAGAAACCACTTGTAGTATATCTTGTTGCACCCTTTATTATCACCTCAAATACTTTGATTACGGAAGGTCAGGAGGTGAGCTTTTTATATTGATTTTACATAGGGTTTCTTAACCTTCGTTTTACCTCAGATTTTACGGATCTTTTGCTACTTATCCTGTTTATTCCATAGGAATCCCAAATTCATCCACAGGTAGGTAGGCGAATCTCTCTAAAAAATATCATGCAACACGCTCGAGCTTAACACTCTGACCTTTGCGAAAATTCCTCCAGCCAGATTTTCTCTAACCTTAATACGTGCATTTCTTCCTCATCAAACCTTCCTCGTTTTAGATACATATAAGCGCACTGGGGTAGGAAAACGTTTCATTCTTACTCAATTTTCGACAAAACCAGATTAGTAGAAAACGGTATTCCCGAGGAATCCGCTTTTCGATATATCGCACCAGGCGTTTACATAAATAAGGTGATCATAGTACTGGTATCTGATTGGCTTATGAAAGCTCAGTTAGTAACGCAAACAGAGCAAACGAATATGACAAGGCCAGATCTGGTCAAATCCAACCATAGGACGTTTTACAAAACATATTATTATCGTCGTAGGCCAATATTTGTTCACTTAGTGTTGTTACATTGCTTATAAATATCTTCCTTGCATTATATTGTTTTTTGTTGTACTAGGCCACTGAATATTCATAAACCGAGGTGCACAAGTCGATTAATTGCATTTATTCTGAGGGGTAATCATAATAATCATCTTTCATGTCTTTGAGCTGTAAACAGCTCCTTAGCCGTGAACATTGACAAATGAGATGTNCAGCTTTCATGGATGATGAAAATCAAATTAAACCGCTGTCCAGATCTTCCACTTGAAGCATTTTAGGTTGCTCTTTATCGAAACAATTAGTGACAACCTTCGTTTATTACACTCATTATATATACCTGACCCCGAGTAGTAATGACTGACTTTTACTACTCATCAGTCGCACAGTATTAGCTGAGACTGACCGGGAATTTGACATCTGCGGATTTTCGTATGCAACGTTTTGGAATATTTTTTCATTGCAACCCTAAGATGGATTCAATGACTCGGGCTCCCATTTAAGTACAGTATTGGTAGTGTTTTGAACTAGTCACCCTTTGTGTCCAGTCAAGAATTTAGTTAAATTCAGTGAATATGTGGTCCCCATGGTGCTAAGAGAGAGGGAAACTGCTGCCTATTTAGTAACTCTAATCATATAAGTAGTTGCATAAATTGCATAATAAGTTGCATAGGCGCAATGAACTAATATTTGACAATGTTATGACGGTGGGCTTTGTGTCGCTTATCGTCTTCATCCTCCCAAATGGCTACTTTATTATTATGATGGTAATTATTCTTGATTGTATATAGCAATCTTAAAACTATATTAACCTAACGTCACTTGAATCCAAGTGACAGTTGCTTTTCGCAATCACGTGGTTGAATCTTTCAGCTTCTTTCATCATATCTGTGAATACAGAATTTACTCTTTTAGCATAGTAACGATAAATCAGCTTAGACACCTTAATTGTTCCAACTAAAAAGCAATAATTTGAAAATCTTATCAACCAGCAAATGTGCAAAATCGAAAAATGGGATACAGGGTAACTAGTAAAAAGATGTTTGAAATTTGACCGAGTGGCGGATGTAGAAACTTTGAAAATTTGTTTGAATTTTCCGTCTGTTTTGAATAATAGTTTTCCGAGTGTATTTTGCAAAAAAGCATTTCCACTTGCAATAAAATGTCTATCAACAAAACTACTCACCAGTGTGTCTATATTTATGGTACTAGATTCAAAGAAGAATTTTAAGGATTTTGATTATTATTATACGAGGAAAAAGAAACTTGGACGAAGTGAAGTATTACAATAAATTCATAAAATAATCTTGTAGAAAATGGGAATTATTACTGATGGAAGGGAAAAAAATTACCATCAATATAGGATGTTTTTATGGTGTATGTGAACCACGGTAAGGTTTTTGTATCACGATATGAAGTTATTTTACCATTGTTGATAATGGCATCGGTTTAGTACTCGACAGAATAAAATGAAAATCTTTGCACGAATATTTATGTTTTGTCGATCTACAGGAAAATATCCTGACATTTTTAGATAGCAAACAAAAGGAAACGGGATAAGAATTATTCCACCAGTTTTCTACCTTAATCAAAGGTTTATTCTTCATATATTAAATCAACGGAGTCAATAAATTCTAAATAAATTTGAGCTTGTTTCAGATGCAACAGAAATTAGGGAATCTGCCACGATGAAGAGTATCAGAAGAAAATGAGAGGGTAGAAGATTTCTCGCGTTTCATACAAGTGAAATAGTTCATATGTGTGATGTAATTGGGGATCAAGCCAAAAACATTCAAAAGTAAGCTGAATTAATAATGGTTATCGACCAAGGTCATCCAGAAGCATTTCTATTGCCGGAAAGAACATGGTTTTACACTTGCCGTTTAGAGCTGAAGTTATTGAATGAACATGACAAAGAACGGCTTCGACTATGAGACATGGAAAGTGAAATGCGAATTGATGTTTTCTTAGCCTCTATGGTAGATTCCATGACATTCCATGACAGTGAATAATTTGATCATTATCGCTTTAAAGGCAACGGAGCGATTAGTTAAAGCACACAGATGGAGGACCGACGATGTGTTCACGCACTCCTTGAATATCGCGGATGACGGATCAACAGCCACGGCTGATATGGTAGTCCATCAGTATGCTTTTCATTATTTCTCTGAGATTGTTGAGAGGTTGATAATTATTAGCGGGGTAAAGTAATTTAAGCCGGGCAGTGCTGGAAACTAAAAAGCTGAGTTTAACTCAAAATTGTTTCTTTCATCATCGACACTCTTGGTTAATCTTGATTATCTTTACAGTCATGCAGCGTTTGATAACTTTATAAGTGGTACGGCAACGCAAGTTTCCCAGGATGGGATTTCCGTACAATCTACTGAGGTGCTTATTTTCAAAGTTAACCGGCTTTCTCAGATTTTTGACAGTGAATCTGCAATCAGTCTTTCCAACTGAACTTCATTAGCATGTTGGGTTTTCCCAAAGAATGTCCTGTTTCCACACGAACTTTTGAGTAAATGATGAATGTGGGCATAGAAAAAACAGTTGCGGGGCTAACACCGAAATTTCACACGCTCCCTTGTCGTGTAACGTCTTCCGAGGGAGGAAAATCAACAAGGTTTCTATGAACACAGTCAAGCGTCCGGAATTCATGTAAAAAAGCATGATGTGTAGTATAAGACATGTAAATTGAAAAAGAAAGATACATTGGTAGGAAGGACAGAGAACAAAGCCTCCTCACCGGATAAGCTAGTCATTGTTACTCTCGTTATTCTTCACTTAGTGGTTGAGATATACAATGAGGTATATTCGGCCCAAATAGATATGGAGCCATAAATTTGGCTAAAAGCGAGAGTAAGAAATAGATCAGGGACGGATTAGTGGTGGAAGTGACTTAACGTGAAAACTGTTACTTTACAAAATCAAGAAAGTTATGACAATGTGTGCGACAAAATAGGATAAGTAGTTTTCATTTTTTTACTGAGTCTTTATAGGAAATGCGCTTGAAAACAGTGATCAAGTAGACAAATATGTGGGGGTTACGGCTCAAAAATAGTAACGACTGACGAACGCCTCAACAGGCCGAAATTACTTCAAAATCAGCTTCTTGGATGATAGCAAAAGTGATCGACTCATTTTGATATGAATTGAAAATTTAATAGTGAATCTAACTGATGAGAGAAAGAGTAAATCTAGAGGGATATGTTTTTTTCTTGGATTGCATTGTCTCTGAATATTTCGCAAAGATTAGATCACATACTTTAAGAGACGGAAGAATTCTACCATTCATTGGACGCCAAGCAAGAATAACATTCCATGCGAGAAATAACTCACATTTTTATTTAGTCTCACCATAAGTTTTTTTCAATCAGTAGAATGTCGACCTGTTCTTATTTGATTTGTTTGTCATTTGGAGTCTTGGAACCAGGTCATGATGCTATTGTTTTCGACTGATGTCAATATTCAAACATTGGACATTTCAAGTTACTGGCTATAAAGAATGACGAAATATCGTTGATCACTCAAACAATCTCTACCTATCAAGTGGTACTCTTACTTTAATTTCACCCGCTTATTTCATGTCTAGTTACTGGGACCAGTGTTTTTGTATCTTTTTGACGATAACTGTCATTGAATCTCTGCATGTAATTAAGTAAACATATGTGAATTGAAAAATGAATACTACTCATTTCGAAAGTGGAATAACTTTCCTGAAATCCCATGACAGTAAATGCTATGAGCACTTTAGAAAAAGCGTATATCACATACTCCTATATTCTATCAGCTTCACAGAGGCAACAGACTTTAAAATGTCATTCACCCTTTTGACCTGGAATGCGTACGTAGATAGTGGTTTAACCTCCATTCCTACAATTCCAGTAATCGGAGTAGCGTACCCCCATCAATATCCAATCTTTAAGTCCTTGCTCGAATGTCAGTCAGTTTTCTACCATGAGGTGCATCACACCTCAACGAGGAGTGCCCGCTACTTCTACTGCCTATTCACCCACACCATATTCTATCCACGCGCAGCGCGAACTGGAACCTTATTTACTGTACTTTTTACCCATTATTTAAAGACCACCGCGTTTCAAAGACAAATGGATGGTTTTTCCATACCATTAACTCTCTCCATTCTTGGAGGAATGAACTAAGTAACCAGACAAAATCTATACATCGTTTGCTATATAATTATTTCTAATGAATAATAAAGACCACAAGGCAGTAGTTCTATCCTAGGATTGAAAACATCCCTTGTTTTTGCTTCTATACAATCAACTTAACTTTATTTGAAATTCCTTTATTTGACTGAAGGGGAGCAAATACACTATATAAGCAAATCAAATCTTCCACGATTCTAATGTAACATTTAGTTTTGACGAGCCACTGAGGATCCTTGTCCTGAGCGCAATCATTGCTGTTATCAAAAGTCATCTGGATACACCAGACTATCCTAACCCTTCACACAGAATTGCTTCAATCTATTCTATCCCCTTTTAAAATTACCATCAATGTACTATCCACGTCTGTGCAGAGCGATCACTTCCTGAACAATTATGCAGATAGAGTTAGTCTGAAGTATTGACAACCACTGATCTAATCCACTGAGTCTTAACGTTGCATTTTCTCCTCTAAAACGAAGCTAATTCTCGCATCTACGTTTAAATAGTTAGGTACACTCAAATGTATTGCCAGTGGAAGCCTTTTTTCTTTGCTATTTCAGTATTTTATAGAAGGGGAAGTTATCATATGCTATATCAAGCTTTCATTGCGGCTTGAATATCCGTTCTTTTATCAAACGCAACAAAATTTTGTGAATTTTGACATTCTGACTGTGAACAGCCCCCAAACTTATCTTGCCTAATCATTTTAAAAGGGGGCTAAACTACTTAGGTAAATTTTCGTGAATCTGACACATTGTGGTGGACTTCCACGCAAACCTTTCATTAACTATGTTCCTGCACAGAGCTTTTATAATGTTTTCCTTCAAATACTAGAAGGATTGACACATTCAAAGCATCTTACTAAATCAGAATATATGATTACTTCATTCACTTGAGAATATATATAACGCACAAAACCCGTAGATGTATTCATCAAATGCGTCAGTAGCTCTGTCGATGCTTAACAAGATACGCTGCCAGTGGCCTCTCCCTCTTTCTAACTGTAACTGTCGAGGCTCTATGGAGAACAAAAATGTTTTCTCAGCATACACTACTTCCATGATCTTTTGGTCTAACAATTTATTTAGGTTACTTTATGTGATCAAGCGAGTATCTGATATGATATGATTTTTTATTTGCCTGATTTTCTCCCCAACGCCTTGGGATTTCCTGTTTATACTCAGTACCAAAATGTTTTAACATTTAACTTACACTTTTAGTGATCTCCTCTGTTTTACCAATGCTTAAAGCAATTTCCATTCTCGTTCTGGTACACGACTTTGAGTTTTAATTTAATAATTTACTCACATTTATGGAATACGGTTCAAACAGGTATCAATGAGGGGCAAGTAATGAAATGGCTGTCATGTGATAATAAAACTTAGGTGGATCGGAGCAGCTTTTGTCTTGGAACTTGAACAGGAAACCTCCATGACGATGTGGTGGTTCCGAGCACCGCTTGTGGTTATACTAGTTTTGCTTTCTGCAACGGCTGTGCATTTTTCAGTATTTTAAGTTACCGCCGTCGGTTTGTATCTCGGTAATTTGACAATCATCTCTGACTATAACAAGCATCACATCCTAGTCCTGTTGCCATTTATCCATTGTTTTATCAGGCGAGCCGTTCAGCAGGTCATAACAAACGGGAATTGATTGGCACTCTTCCGGAGATAGAATAATGTTATTCTATTTGTAGTGCTGTGGTCCTATGTTTGACCGGCGACGAGTGTGTACCGTCGGGATGAAAATGACTTTAGAATGTCAACATTATTGCCCAAATTTCCTGTCGGTATATCCCCAGCCGGGTTTTATTCACCAGTACATTTTTTCTAAAACCAAACTTCATGAAAAAGCATTTGCTCAAAATAAGGTGAAATTGATAAAACTTTATTATTATTATCATCATTTGATATATAACCCTGTCTTCGTTTATCAATTTGTACTTGCTTTTTCACCGGCTAAATGAAACGATTAAAACGGCACCATTCAAAATGAGGCTGGAATCGAAATTATCCTTTTCGAACCACAGTATATACTATGCAGAATAATTTGCTGAGAAGAAGACGAACTCAGATAAGCAAAAATTAACTTCCCATAACGATCAGTCCAAAAACTCGCGAAGCAATATCAAAAAACCGCTGAGGCAATTTTTCAGAATCTGTGTCTACGTTATCAGATTACAGTCAGAACTAACTGAGATTTTGTAACGATAATTCCAGTTATTCACAGTATGGTGTCGACATTTAAAATCAGTACCGTCATTCCATCCAAGCCTCTTTTGAACATGATGATCAAGTGATTTGAATAAATTCCAAAATTCATCATCAAGAAAACTCTACGACAAAATAATGAAATCATCCATTGGGCGTGGTCAGGTGCTACGAAGCAAACTCAATCAAATTTGTTTTGATCACTCTTGGGTGTGAAGTTTCAAATGACGAATGACAAATAATATTCATTTTTATGTATGTATACATACATGCGTGTGTGAAACAGAAAGTTGTAAACAAAAATGATGATTTCATAATCTTTCAGTCTCACATTAGGTTATAAGAATTGGTTAGGAAATGATCGTGAATATTTTATTTTCATCTAGGCTTATAAAATCTCTAGACTGTAGATAGTTTTAGTGTTCTAAATTCAGTAATCCTACTGTCATTCATTTGACTAAAACAAATAACAACAAATAACAATATCATTCGATACCAGTTAATAGCGTTTGCTGCATGAATATGAGAAACCCCGTAGACATAAAAATGTCTTTAATTCCAAACATCATTCGATCAGCGCTCTCATCCTGAATGTCGTGGTGTTCTTGACTACGACGGAATCAGTCCGGATTGTTCAACCATTATTGTCTTACAGAATAGTTCAAATTGTGACTCCCTGATTTGTGCTATCCCTCATTCGTGTGTTACCACATCTACATCAACGACGGCCACTGGGTATACAATCGCTTTCTTCCTTCCACTGCCTCAGGAGTGCGATAAGATCCGTTCCGTTGTTCGCTCTCAAATTGGATGCTCAAACAAATCATGTTACTGATAAATTATCCTAATTGTACTCTCTATTGTTTTCCTATGAATTTCTCTTTAAAAGAATGATTATTATAAAAGCATATTTATGGCACCTCTTGATGATTTCTCACCATTTCGATCGTCGAACTCAGTTGTCTCGTACTGTCCTATAGACGAAACTGGAATGATGTAGACGGACACGCGAGTTGCGTGTAGCTTAATATCACACGCATAATAAACGCTCCATCTCCTTGTGTTGTAGTGTCTCAACATTGTGACTCATTGTGTCTGTATCCTACCCCCTCCTCCACCAGTCGCCTTCCAGCCTGCCTACAGGTGGTGAATGAGGTACTTGGTTTGGTGAAGCCTCCTTATCACTTATCCCATAGAGGGCTGTTTATATACATTTGTGTTTGCACGTGGGCGTGTTTGCGCGTTCGTGCGTGTCTCGTTGGTTGTGCGTGTGTATGCATACGCGTATGTACGGACTGGTGGGGTGGGAAAGAGCAAACCAGGGCTTCTCTGTTTAACCATTAGGTTGTCCCAATATTTTCTTGAATGTGCATGTAGCCATTGGGACTTCGGACTGCTACGAATGAGACTTGTTGGTGATAGGCAGTAGGGGGTGTTCATAAGAGGGAGGGGGAGATTAATGGACGATCGGTAAATGGAATGACGACAGACAGCATAAAACCGAACGCAAGTGTTTTGGCGAACCTCAGGAAACCATAGTGGTCACTGAACCGCGGAGACCGCCTGTGATGGCGGAAATATTGTCCTCAAGGACCACTGAGGTCACTAGACAAGGAAGAAAAATGGAGTACATTTCTGGTTGTTGAACAGAACCAAATGGTTGATGGCAAATCAAATTGATGGATATGTTGGTTGTTTGGTATGGAAATCCTATCACGCATGTGGATCTTCAACCGTGAAGTCACCGTTCAGATTTAAGATTCGATAAGATTAAAATATTTAAACTTCTTGACTTATGTATAATAAAGAAAAGTTCTAGTCAGGCAGATGTAGGAAATGTACACGAGACAGGAGCAGGAACCGACAAACGGTGGAACAACATTCTTGCGTTGCACTAAACTTGCAAACTTATTGATCGCACTGTCGATGAAAGCCAAGTTCGTACAGACGTAACACGTCTGACAACTAGCTAGGATGTTTCATTAAATCTCTCCGCGCTTGCATCCGTCCGGATACAGTCCGCAACATCAGTGTTCAAAATAACCAGTTTATGGTGCATATTATGGAAGAATGTGCTACCTCCTCTCTACAAATATATTTTTTCTGGGTTTGACGAGAGAATTGCTAATGAAAATCAAATCGTTTTGTTGCTTCTCCACATGAGAGTGAGATATTTCAATTTGATGAAAGCAAATTATTCACCAATTCCTTCAATAAATAAAGGTGTTCCCTGAAAAGCTTGTATGCATTCAGCTTTCATTTCTTCTACAAGTTTTCCATAAAATCGTTTGGTGCAAAACAACAATGACAAGGTCCCTTCGAAGATTTCCAATCACCTTTACGGTTTCCGGTATAAATACGTATTGTGAAATGAATGGAAAATACCGTATCATAAAATACCACTGACAAAACTTTTCTTCGCTTTTTATAGACATTTTGTCTAATAACAAATTTCAGTTGCTCAAATTCCATCAATTTTAGGTATGCTAACATCATACGGTGAATTTGGTCGTGTACAGATTAAATTTACCGTGAAATGACAACTCTAGGAAGCTCTCGATAGTCGTTTGGTTAGGTCTCATGAACAGTACAAAGCTATAAACCAAACTGAAGATCCATTCGTACTGCTGATGAAACCTGATCATTGCTTCTGAACTTTTCAGTTCACACTTAATTGGTTCTGTACACGACGAACTTCACCATATGATCAAACCAAATCCTCCACTATCCCCATGGATTTTTCCGAAATATGTTTATAGTAATTAAACTGGCAACCAGCAGGTACCGATGGTCACCTTTGCATATTATGCATCAGCACATGCATGGTTGTATGGTTTCAGCTGCCACCTGAATCAGCGTCAAGTGGGCAGCAATGGTGGATTACGTTCGGGTGGTAAAACATATCAGTCTTGGCAACTTAGAGTCTAGAGTTAGTCATCTTTATATGAAATGGAACATTTAATTAAAATTAATTTTAAAGTTCTGATAGCCAATTTACAGGCGATTGAGGTTTAAGAGCAGTTATTAAAATATCATTGAAGTAAAAGGCTTATTTGTTATCCATATGCAACTTCGATTCATATCTACATGAGTAAAACGCACCATTCTTTTAGTGGTGGAGCACATTGTCAAGTGGTTGATGACCCTGAAGACGAAACATTTCTAATCTCTGCAAGTGAATCCAAGCAGTCCGACTACACAAACGGTGGGACAGATCGAGATATCAGTTAACTAAGTTCACGTGACCGGTTCTTCGAAGTGTTTTTAATTAATCGTAATGAGCAATTTGGAGGCATTTTGTAATGCTACCCCGACCATTACTTATGAGTGATCGACAAATGATTTAGTGATTAGCTCCTACCAAAATTAACATGAGTCGTTTTCTAAACACTCGGCTCACACCTCAGTTTCTACACCCGCGTTTTCGATGGAAACTTGAAAAACTCTTGCATTTCACAGTCTTCAATTCAGATTCACAAATTAGAAAATCTAGCTGTTCACAAAATAATTTCAAGCGTCATCAGTTGGCTGTTAGGTATATCACGATAGGAAGG
>UZAN01039964.1:28059-42981 GCA_900618425.1 Echinostoma caproni
TGTACACTCAATCACACTCCCTTCTCCTGAGTCTATTTGATGCTGAGGGATCGTTTCAGTTCCCTGTCATCTTCCCAGTTGTGTAGTTGTTCTGATTTCATTCACTCCTCCCCCACCTCACCCCAAGTGGCATATCCATCCATTTCGTATTCTCCGATGTTTTCGTTGGGGGGGGGGCTTACCGCATTTTCCCTCCCTCCCTCACTCCCTCACTCCCTCCCCCCCCACCGGTTTGTGCTAATGTGACAAACTCCACCCAGAAAACATCAATGGAGAAGAAGAAGAAGCAATTCTAGTCTGAATTCGGTCGCACACGTAATGCTTCACATTGAATTGCATAAGCATCTTTTGGCGTTCTAGTTCGTCCACGATTTCCACACTCGTCCCGAAGAAATGTATAGAATATGCGCGCATATACAAATATACATATATATATATATATGTACTCATACATACTCTTCTAAGCCTTGTGTATATGATACTAATAAAGCAGAGCTTGTTTCTATGTTTTCATGATACAAAATAGAGAAATGAGAATCGCAAGGCTAATTAGGATAGACCAGGAAAAAAAAACCAAACAAACGAAAACAAATAGGGCGGGCTCAAACATGAAAATAATCTACTCCAGGCTTCTTTTTTTCCCCCAACACGGAAGTGAATACGCCTCGTCTAACTTTCATCTCTCTCTCTCTCTCTCAACTCTATTCTGTGTGCTGGACCACTATCTCATCCCCACCCAACCAACCTTACCGTACTTTGATGTATGCGTATATAATGTCGAATAAGAAAGATCCCGGTTTATCTGATGGATGTCATGGTGATTCAGTTCTGTCAAGATTCGAAGGACATATGCCGAAACGGTTGACTTTCCCCTTTCCGCTTTCTCTCTCTCTCACTGTCTGTTTGCATATGCACTCTCAGCTTATCGGTTTATAGTAACCTCCTCCTCCTCCTCCCCTTTTCTGTCAAACCCGCCCACAAGGCATACACAGTGAGCGAGCGAGAGAGAGAGAGAGAGAGAGCGGGCAAATTTCTTGCATATTGTGCGTGTTTTTGTATTACAGATTTTTCTTCCGTATCTGAGTTTTATACCGAAACAGTTGACGATAAGAAGTTCAGAAGGTTTCTTGCTAAACAGTTCGCGTGCGCGCGCGCGCACACACACACACACACACACCACACTATTGCGTATTGTTTTACCATCTAAGCCGTGCGCAAGTGAACAATCCCATGTAAATTACTATTGTTATTGGTAGTACATATCGTTTGATACGTATGATGGATACCTAAAACCAGGCTCGACGTGTCCCGATGCCAATGCACACACAAACACCACATCCACCCATACATAAACAAAATGCACACACACACACACACACATACACATACATCCGATGTCTGTAATCCGAATTAGTGCTTTAAGCTGCATGTTTAAATAGGAAAGAAAACGAGAGCATTAAAGAAAACGTAGTTGCAGTTGTGTCCCTCCCAATTTAGGCGTGTTTCATGCCATAATGGTAAGTTTGCCGACAATCCCAACTCCAGTATCCTTTCTTACTCGTATGCATACACACGCAATCATATATATATATATATATTTATATATATATATATATACCAGATGTACTGGTGTCTAAGCGGACCGGATTACACANGAATGAGAACACTTAAAAGGGTTGGTGGTGAGTGTGGATAGTCGGACGTATTCGTATCCATTTCCCTTTTCTACGGACCTTGATATCTAAGCAACGCTTGCTGTACTATAATAGCAAAGCAGCGGTAGATGACGCATGTGTACACAGGACAGGATATGAAGCGGTTGCGGGAACCCGAGGAGGAGGTGGGGATGGATGGTTGACAGACAAGTGATCTAGGACAAAGATAGTATGAAGGCGACATACACCATGGGGCATACGTGGCCGTCTCCCGGTTTCATCTAAGACCTGAAAAAGAGATAGATAGACAGAGATGGATAGGCATACATGCAAACGCACACATGTACTGGGTTCAAGATTGTTTTACGTACGGGACGATAGAAAAACACAACGGCACTCAAGAACCAACAGAAACAGAACAAACATGCAATTAGCAGAGAAAAGAGAGAGAGAGAGCGCAGGAAAGCAAGCGAGCGAGCGAATGAAAGCGTGCCCATAAGAGAAAACGACTGGAATGCCATTAGCCCGACATTTATCAGAATCGTCATCTGGTCAGTTCATCTGGACTAGAAATGAGCGATGCCACTACTGATGTGTTCTACTCTTAATACTCCAACCATTTCTTCACGAACTATGTTGCCTGTGCCAACCAGTCAACCAACCAACCAACCCACCAACAAACTAACGAACCGGTTAAAGGGATGATCATTTATTTGGACTTTCGAATTGGCGTTTCTTCTTCCCAAATCAAACGGTAGTGTAGGTGTATCGTCTTCCGCTGACTGATAGTTGAGTCCGTATTAATTTGGGGTACCAAGAATCTTTGTCATCCGAAGAAAACAATAAACAGCTTGATTGTAGGCAAACGAAAATACCCATGATTTGCAGATGCTTACCGAAACACAGGGAACGAAAACGATCTTTTCTTTTCATATTTTTTGTGGGTTGCAAATCTTGAGAGGGTTCGCTTCTTCCAACTCTTCTGGCTCTGGATTGATGGATTGGCCGGCAGAGAGCAGCGGACACCTTTCTTTTCCCTTGTTTGTCTGCATACATATTTGCATGTGTTTTGTTCTCCCGACAGAACCCGAAATTTCGGTTTTGAAATGGAAAACACTGAAAACGAATGTCCAAATTTTACTCGGGATAGTGCTTACACAAGTTGTTGATTTCCTTGACCCATGGGATTTCAGATAGACAGACAGACGAACCGACTGTCCGGACGAGGGGACCTGAGAAATACTGTACACAGTCTCGCGAATCAGAAATATCACATCCAACCGCTGATTCTTTTACGATCATGGATGCTGAAGTGTTACAAATGCCGATACTCCATCGGCTATCTGCGTGCGTGGATGAGCTATGAGTGCACAGACAACGACAGACGGTTGGAAAGTTCAAACAATGTACTATCTGAAGATAGAGGAATGAGAATCCGGTATTCCAATGCACCCGTTTTGGATCAAAACCTTGAACAAATATCCTCTAAGGTGGGCTTTGGAGCATAACAGTATGTAATATATCGAAATCAAGCCACCACAAATTCACCGATACCCAGTGGAGTATAGGCCCGATGACTGCAGTCTTTCAATGGACTGCATTTCCTTGACCATTTTGGTAGCCATTCTTTGTGATCGTTCCAAAACCATGGATTGTAGCCCTGAATGGTATGCCAGATGCAAGGTCGAACGTTCGTTGATGAGGAGCATGAGGACATGATTGGCTGAAGCTTATCAAAGACACGCCTAAGTAGACTACCATACCTACGGATGACACTGGCACAGTTTAACAAATAGTTTAGATTGTCCTAAACGAAGACACCAAGATTCTTCCCGTTCAACTTGCTGTTATCGGAAGAATGTTTTAAAGGAAGTAAGGATGTTTTAAAAAGTTCTGGTGAACCCATAGGATTTTTTCAAATAATTGGGGATTTTTTTGAGATCTGTAAGCAGTGAGATTTATGGCCGCACAATGTTCGATAGGCCATTCGTACAATGAATAGAAGATGCAAACCAAGCACGGATACCTGGGTCTCCCTCTCGGGTAACGTTTATAGGATCAGAAAAGGGATATGGAACCTGAACTACCATGGTACCTTATAGAAGAAACTCGTTAATGCAACGAGTCTCGGGATTCCATAATTGTAGAGCTTTTGCCACAGTATTTCATGGTTCACACGAACAGTTGCTTCGAAAACGTCCAGGTATTTGACTCCTATTGCTTCATCTAGGTCAACAGCAGATTCCATGCCTGTTTGCATTATTCACCTATTCTTAAAATTTATCCAGTGTCGCGTTCATTGTGGAACAAATGGAAAACTACAGTTGTTCGTTAGCTCTTCGTTTCTTGGTGGACTTTTCGTGTGCCTATGTAGCATTTGGACTCAGATTGTGACATTGCTCTCGTGCACGTGTCGATAGCATTCACCATCAATTGTCCCAATGTTGAATGCATTGCGGACAGTGAATAATCCACGTCTTCTCCTAACAAACCGTTCATGGCGTTCGGTTGGAATGGGTTAACTTCTAGATTATTTTAGGCAAAACAGAGTGCAGCGCTTGGATTAGCCCATTTGGTTTTTCACAGGTATCAAGCACTAGACACAAAAAGTACGTACTGCTGATGAGTCTCAAACTGGACGAAACAGCTGTCCAGTGCTCTTTGTCGGTCATCACTAACAGTTTCATCGCATTAAGTGTGCGATAAGTTAATCAATAGTCCATGTGTAACACATCTGTGATGGGCGTGAATTGGCGAGAATGAACTGATAGTAGGAGAGTAGTTCTTAACTGCCGAGGTTCGAACCATGTCACCTCCACTCAGCTTAGATGCCTGGCAACTTCCTTATCACACTTACTTATATTTTTCGGACCTCATAAATTTTGTTACTCACAGCCTACGTTGCCGGCTTCCGAAAAACTCTGCCGAATAGTAGTAGGACATACACCGGAATCAAATATATGCACAAAATGGAGGTCACACGATGAGCTCACGACATACCAATGTTCCGAATAATACTTAAGTGTTTGAGTTCTAAGCTCATTTGAGCGACGCACATTAAGTTAACTTTTGGATGAATGAAAGCACATATCATGGTGAGAGTTGACGCAGAAAATGTGAATGAGCCAACAACCTGCTGAATAAAAGACCGAGAAAGTAGACATGGTGGGGCAGAGTGGAAGAGCCCATTGTCACAATAAACACAGCATGATCTGTGTAGTTGGGGAAACTGGAGTCCCAAAGAAACGAGCATTTATGATACCATAACTCAAAAAGATGAAAGTCGTTTCGTGAAGCAATTTTGGAAGTAACTTGCAGAAGACACTTTAACAATAAGTTCTAAAATTTATTTCTCAGTAAACTAATAATATTGGTAGTAGTAGTAGTAGTATTGTATTGTGGGGTACTACTCACACTTGTGAGCAGTTTGCACGCACCAAGTAGTGGTTATTGGATTCTCACGCCATTCACGAGTGGCTTCAAGGATTTAATTTTGAGAACTAAGGAGAATATGCATCCAATTTCGGACTACTTTCAGTAATTATCATGTGTGCTTGTGGGAGTTCTGATGATCTGTTCCAAATGAGACATTTTGTTGTATGTATGCAAATTTACCGATACCGTTATTCGTAATAAATAACTTTCCTCATTCCGGCACTGCCTTGTGGAGTTATAACAGTAGTAGTTAAGCTGCATAGTCACATCACCCCTGGTGACCACAGTCCTAAACGGTGTGTCATGATCAACACAACCGAATGGGCCGCCAAGGTTAAAAAAGCAAATCTGAGTCCATGTGAATAGCTTGCATCTGGTGAAGAGTACGATAGAACCAAACAGAATGGGGAAGAGATTTAATTCACTTTGGAATAAGATTGTTAGTAGAATACCAGGTAATAGTTGTGTACTCCAGACTAAAATATAAAATGTTTGACAGTGAAAACGTCCCCAGAAAGATTCAGTATAACAGAAATACACCCAATAAGAATAAAAGAAATCGTCGATGCGAACTGTTAGAAACTCAGATCTGCATTGGGCGCGAAGCAAACATGCTAAACTAAATAATAATATCTGGGTTGCGCAATCTTTGATTGAACACCTGTGATTGAATACCCAACCCGTTTGGAAGCATCGGCTTCTTTATTAACTTCAAGCCGGTGAGGACCGATGTGGCCTGCGGAAGCGAAGGAGAGTCCAGATAGTTGCTTCAGCAGTCTGCAGCTGCCCTGATAAAGTTTTCTTGTAAAATGCTTTAAATGTATCACACAATTGGTATTTTAAAGGTTTATTCAACATATTGCAAGAGAAGGTTTGTCATTTTGTTTATCGTGGACTTTGAGATGTATTCTTTCTGACAACCGGAATGTTTAAAATTGATTGGCTTGAAGTTACAGTACTTTCCATTCACATACCTCATAGCCACAAGACAAGTAGTCGGTTATATTGTCGGATTAGAATAACGAGACACTTTGAGATGTGACTGAATTAAAGGCAACTTTTTCATTTATTGCCCTCGTAGTTCTAATATTGCAGTCTACGAATCACAAAATGCCCGCTATTGGTTCGGTATTCAAGAATGGTGTGAATTCTTCACTGTTGATGGCATGATCAGATGTGAGTATTGTCCGAGACGCATTGCTGATAAGACGCAACAAGGCACACGGTACCATACGGCACGGTCTGTCAACCATTCGGCAAGAAATTGGCACCAATAAATTGTGTAAAACCAGTGGAGGGAGGGGGGAAACAAACCAATTTTTATCATCATATGATCATTTACGAAACAGACCACACTCTCCATGAAATTACCCTGGGCTACATCACACACGTATCAGAATTACTAGATGTGATATTATTTTTAGTTCAAAAATCTTTTTGTATTTCCGAACGCTGATATTGAGAGAATTCTGAAGTGTTACCAATCCAAGTGAAAATTGTGAAACAAACTCGGCTTCATAAACAATTTTGATCAAAATGATTTACAATTATCATCAATATCATCAACATGAGCAAGTGATAGTCAGCCATGCAGCTCAGTGGTAAGGGTTTGGAGTCCCGACCCGAGGGCATCGCGGTTCGAGTCCTGATAGGGATACAAAAAGTGCGTACTGCTGATGAGTCTCAAACCGGACGAAATAGCTGTCCAGTGCTCTTTGTTGATCAGTATAAGCATTTTCATCGTATTTCAGTGGGAGTTCATTTCAACAACGATCCGGGCGAAATGCTGTCAGACGGTATCAAATTAAATTGATCAGATTGAAAGCAATGTGATGAAATATTCAATATTCTCTTGGTCTCATTGCCGAACACATGAGTCATTCACTTTTTTGTTTTTGTTTTGTTTGACCTTATCGAACTTGTTTCATATAAATGTGATTGCAAAGGCTTGAAAAGGAATTCACCAAAAACATGTTCACCTACACTGTGTTCTCAATATTCAATATGTTTGAACTGATTCCCATTTGTCATTTGAATCCCAAAAAGCAAACATCGACTTCATAAAAAAGGGGTTAGAAATACTATAATATTAGTCTACACTCCAATTTCTTTCGGAGCATTGTGAGGTTCTACTTACATTTGTGAGTAGTACACAAATGGATATCATTGTCGGTTTCTTTCTGCGGTCAAAAATGAATAAGACCTATTGGATCGAATTGCTGTATTCAGTATGATAACTATAGGAATGCGCATTCAGTGTTGGACCGATCCATGAACTCTCCAGTTTGCGTGTGGGAATTCCGAAGATTCGTTTAAATGAGACATTTTGCTGTATAGATGCTAGTTTACTAATACACTGACCGTTTTTCCTAATTACCAACTATCATGCTCCCGGTACCGTCTTATGGATATATAACACAAGGATTCCAATCAGAAATCGTGATTTACATGAACGAGTTTATCCATTTCCAATCACATATCATTCCTATTCTATTTCTGTCAGTTTCTCAAGGCCTTTCAATGGACAGTCTCACAGTCTCATAGATTCCCTCAGTCTCAATCTCTGACTGATAGTGCAGAAACAATACACTGGTTGCCTTTATCTCAAAAGGTCACTCTACGCTGCACTCCGAACTTGATTAGAGGAAACTTCTCTCCCCAGATAGCGCTATATTATATAATTTTATATCAATAACCAAGAGTTAACCTTTTTGTCTAGGTATCAACCGATCGAGAGAATTTGGCTAATGCGCGTGAAAATTAATTTTATGAACCTGTTGTTCATGATCTATGAATGCTCATCCCATTAGGCTACACTCAATGCAAAATAGACTGTCAATTGTTCACCAGCATAAATCGATTTTAATTGCTGATGAACGAAGTGACTTTTCTCGATTGCTCCGAGTGAAACAGTTTTTTATTCAAGCGAGAGCGATAGTAACTGAAAGAAATTCACTGAAGATGCAAGCAATCAACTTTCATTGCACAACACATCACAACCGGTTCACGTGGTTTCATTCGAAGTTGACACTGTACATGTCAGGTGATCAGTGTGTTCAAATTGAACGAATTTGTGGAAAACCGATTGGAATCTTTTCGCTTCTTTCGACATTGTTTTCCAGCTACGGGGTTATTTGTTGAAGAAATTCAATTGGATTTAAGCGTATCTAGGACAATCATGATATACATGTATCAGTGTAATCAAAGATAAAACGATTTTCCATTCCTTTGAGAAGGAATCTCTAATAGCCTTAGAAATGTCACAACGAACGAACGGTAAACAACAGCTGTACTCAAGCAGTTTAGTTTAGCGTCGCATCGACCCGAAACTTATGTTGGAACCTTTCACCGTTCAGCTTCCCTACCGCTCGTTGTATATCTGCCATCAAAATGGCGCTGGTTGTAGACTTGCGAGCAAGCTTGGTGCCAATGCAACAACAAGAATGACATAAAACGTGGAGTTGGGATACAACGCAGTGTAAAAGGGGTTAGATAGTTAAGTTGAAAACGAGACCAACAATGGTTTGTTTGTTTCACCGTACACTTTTTGATAAATTTTGTTAGTTTATCGTTTTTTATGGGGCACGGGATTTCAACAGGCAGACAACACAGGATTCGCGCCGCTGACTGGCCCATATATCTCAACGACAATCCTCATCCCTTGGGCTCAAATCTAGAAGGCAGGCTGCACCAACCAAAGACAAAGCTGAAGTCAGCTTCTTCGTAACTCTACGCCATGTCATGGTCTGACCACCGTGGTGCTTCTTCCAGCCTTGACCGATAAGTGCAAGGAGAGCACGGAAAGGTAGTCGATGGGTAAGCAAACGCAATACGTGATCAAGCCATCGGAGGCGGTGTAGAGCAACTACTTCTGTTACGGAGCGACTATCCACAACCAACATCCAAAACACGACGTCAAACCTCGTCATTGATCACCCGAAGTTCCCACAGGATACGAGCAATGCTTCCGAGACATCGATAGTCTCGAATGCATAAAGTCGATTAGCATCTTCAACGCGGAGGGATCAGGTCTCGCAGCCGTAAAGTAGAACTCTACGAACCGCGGCGATGATTGTAGGCTTCTTTCTGAAGAATGTCTAGACAATTCCCCCATTCGACAAAACAAGGAGTAAAGCAACATCATGACTGAAATAGGAGCGGTGCAGTTTTTATTTCAAACTTTTCTGAATTTTTCGTTCTTGTTTATCAATGTCAACTGGTGGAAAATATCTGGTTGTCGTTGAGCCTAACTGCACGCCTATTTGAAAGGCACGTTTAACACTTTTCCGCCATTTCGGATTAAGGATGAGTCACTGGATCTTTGGATGCTTGGTTATATGCAGTTTTCTGTCATTCAGGTCACTTGAAAATCTCCTTGCTGTCGGAATTGGGTATCGAGAGCGTCTGTCATTGGCCGTGTTTACGAGTTGGTTCGATACTTCAAAGAGGGTTCTTTTTGCGGTACCAAAGACTCGAACAGTGTTACCGGTAATCATCCTCCTATCGGGGAAGCAGAGAGGCGAAATCCTGCTTGTTACGCCATGCTTTTTGAGCTTCCTATGTTTGACCACTCCTAGACCTTGGACTATGCGTATTGATTTTTATAACCGAACATAAATTCGTCGGTGCTTGTCCTACCTTGTGTTCATCCCACTAATTTCCATTAAAAGTGGAGCAGATAAAGAGAGGATCTATACTAGGATTGTTATAATAGCACGGATTAGTGCCAATAATGAATTCCTAAAGGTTCTTATTCCAATAACTTCCTTTGCACACCCAGCAATTTCATAAGTATTGAGATAAAATGCAGTTTGAGAAATATAGCAAGCTATTTATTATACGAAATGCATGCTCATTCATTGGGCGGAAGGAATACATGGTAGTGTAAATACACAATGATTGGTTGCATGAATAGTTGTCAATCGTCTTGATTGGTTGCAGATTCTGACCAATCGCCTGATTTTGGTTTTCACTGTTCTGATTGGCCGTTCCAGAACAAAGCTGTTTTCACGAAGCGGGCCAACCCTTTTGACAAACAAAAACACATGGTCCGGGAAGTGATTGCAGCACTATGGTCGGTAATTCCACAAAAGGTAAACTATAGAAAGTGAAATCGAAGTAGAAAGAATGAAGCTTGAGTATTGAGGCCGCAGGTGGAAAATTTATTCTATTCACTCAATTTCCCGATTGCTGATTGAATGTAACTCACTGAGAATTTTCACTAGGAGCTCTGTAATGATCTGATGAGAAAGAGAGATCTTCCCGTATCACACCAGAATTACAATTATAGTTTGCGACCGGCAGCATGTCGAATGTTCCAAACCATGGGTGACCCTACCTGTTATCTCACGGATGTCCTCCGACCGGAAGCGCACAAAGCAGTAACAAATTCACTGACAATTTGGGACCAGGTCAAGTCAAGTAGAGTAAAGTTTTATGCACCCAATAGAATGAATTTTCAGCATTTTCGACAAGTTACAGCGAGGAAAAAGTTAAGCATTGGAAAAGGAAGAAAAAATCTAAATGGAAAGCAAATGGATTAGATAAAATCCTAATGTGACAAATGATTATTCAAGTCGGTATTAATATTTGCTGGGTTGACCCAGATACGAGCAAAATAAGGGATCATGCTGTTTTTGTATGTGGAGGTGCGTGTACAAAGAATCCGAAATTGGGAACGGGTATTCCGATGAGATACCGATCTATTGAGATGAGAGTGCAGGCAGTGTTCTTCATTGAACAGGATGTGACTGATAAATTGATCGCATGAATCAAAATGTTTGCTCACAATATAGTCAACCAAAACGGTCTTTGAAATACCGCTACAACGAGAAAGAAGTTTAAGAGATCTGGAAGACAGAATAAAGTCTTTCTCCTTCAGACCAGGAAAATATACGGGGGAACAGTACAGCCAGTGTGGAAGAATGCACACAGTCACAAATTTAAGAATTACATTTAGGGGAACGCTGAGTTTTTTAAGCCTAAAGGCGTAGAAGTATATCCTACGAACCCTGATATAAATGTTTTCAATATGTTTGGACCGAGAAAGATTGTGTGACAAAGTAACTCCAACGTATTTCAAAGAGTTAGCTATCGGGATGGTATTACCATTAACAGAATGTTCAGGCTGATTGCTCAAAACGGTTTGATAAGGCATGCCTGCTTCAAGGTTAAAAGAAACATTCAGACATTTATTTACATTTAGCATTAAAGATCGAGAAGTAGACCAACTAGACAAACTTGAAGTTGACAGAAATAATCAGGAACAGTCGAGGAACAGCCGACCACCACGTCATCAGCATACTTGCAGGCGATAAAGTTGGGAGGGATGGGAAGGTCGTTGATGTACAGTGAAGAAAGAAACGGAAACAAAATTGCACCCTGAAAAACTTCTGAGTTAACTTCTAGCAGGGAGGAGGATTTAGCGTTACAAAAAGTGTGTCGCGTCCTATGAGTGAAGTGATTAATTAGTAGATTAGTAGATTAATTAGGTGACGGACCACAATCCGAAAGACATTGAATGAGAATGCCGCGGTCAAGTGATCCGACAGCATTTGCATAATCAAGAAAAGTTAAACGGACGATGCCATCCTCTTTATCCAATAAGGATGAAACGGGGTGAACAACGTGAGCAACAGCATCAAGAGTGGAAAGCGAGTGTTTGTAAGCAAACTGAATAGCGTCATGAGTGACAGATAAAAGAGTCAGCCTGTTAAGAAGGACTCTTTTGAAAACTTTCAATAATACTGATGTGCAAGCAGTCGGTCGATATTTAGAAGATCCTTTTGTGGAAATTGGTGTTATCCGAGCAGCTTCCAGATGACATACATAAATAGAATAACTCGGGAATAGGTGAAACAAGTTGTTCTGCACACTCTTTCAGTAGGAAGGGGGACAACAAATCAGGGCCATGTGCCTTGTTAGATTCAAGGGACTTGAGTACATTCAGGACTTCCACAGGGGTGACAGATTGGTTCTTCCCAGTAGAACTGATGTTGAGTTCTGTACAGTAGCATTTGCGCATTGACGGTTTAACTCCTCAACATCCGGAAAAGATCCGTTGCGTGATCCACAGAGCTGCTTCAAAGCAGACCACATATCTCGGTAACTCTGGTTTCCCATGAGAATTTCAATATATATCCGACTGAGGCGCTGTATTTCCATGTTGATCAATAATTTTTGACAGTACTGCGCCATCCAGTCATATAGGCCCTTTCATTATCACGACGAAGCCGTTTTAGAAGAGGCAAAGAGAATCTGTCAGTTCGGATATATAAAGTCTCAACTGGACAACAAGATCTTAGCGAAAATTAAGATAACATGTAAGATGCTCACAACTGGAAGAGTTATCAGCATTGGAAAAGACAGCGAAGTCGGTAGATGAAACCATATCTCTAAGTTTGGATAAGTTGTCAGGAGTGCCACTTCTTCTGATGGTTCTAGATGTGCACGGGTCATTTGGTGATGAAAATACATACCATAAATTTCGGGATGCAAAAAATAGAGCAATGGTCGGAGCCATCAACGGGAGCTGGCTTCTCAGTGAAACAGATTTCGGGACAATTTTCGAAAGTCCCTTCAATTTGGACACCAAGCCGGGTAGGACAATCTACAAGATTTGTCAAGCCTAAAGTTCTAAGGAAAGAGATATTAAAACGATTAAAATCCTCATCAGCAATGCATAAAAACTGGTCCAAACCTGTTACAAGCTGTGAGGAGAAAGAGCCGACAAACAGAAGAATATCAGAGACAGGCGTGTCGGGAGCGATGTAAATGTTCGCTAATGTAATGTGATAAAAGTGACTGAGAAATCGGAACTTCGAATAAACAAAAATACAGCTTACCTTGGGATTACTAAATTTAAATTATATAGGAGCGTTTTTTGCACCATTTCCCGTTGATGAAAGTGATCACTTCATCACCTCTGTGAAGGAAGTCCACTTTACGATCACCTCGGAATATGTCAAATCCATCAAGATACACGACGTTGTCCTCAATGTCAGGATGTAGTCAGCTTTCCTCGAGTAAAATTGCCCTTACATTCTTGCTTTCTTTCTGGTGTATCATACCCTTGACATCATCGAGTTTTCCGATGAGAGAACGAATATTACATGAGATACTAGACGGAACGGTCCAATTATCAACAGAACGCCGCCTAAGCGCCACACGCCAGCCAGCATGGTGTTTTTTAGGGTGTCCTTGAACAGAGTTTTGCAGTCGTTTGAAGTGATTCTTCACAGAATGGGCTAAAATCAGAAACTGATGCTTCGGCGTGATAAACTGCAAGGATTTTAAAAATGTGATATTGTAGGACAACATTTGACCTTGAGAATATAACGATTTGATTCAAGAGTTATGACCACGCGTTCCTCCACTGTAATTTTACGAAGTAATATTCGACGATAAAAAAGCACGGCTAAATTCAAAGGCCCCACGTTTCTTATGCAGAAAATAAAAAAGTAAATTTTTGGAAAATTTCAAAACTAATTCATCTATATCAGACCGTTTACTTTAATGAACGTCGACGGAACTTATTTTGATGTATTTGCTTTTGAACCAACGGATTTGATCGATTTTTGTCGACTAGTCAAATGTATCGTGAACTTTAAGCATATCCAGATAGGGGAATTCAAATTTCTCTACAAAACTTCCCAAAATTATACAACCAATTTTCATACTGTTGATGCTTTTTGGGCTGATGCCTTTGATACTCCTCCGATCGAGCAAATTCTAAACACGTACACTCAATATGGATTTTATTCCCAGGGTATCTGATTTGCAAACCTACAACAATTTAAAAAGAACAACATCATTTGTGAGAGAACACAGGCTACCAGTCCTCTTTGTGAGAACCAGTTTTTCTTCGTGCTGATCGGAAATTTTTATGCAGCTAAGGAATTAAGACATGATCAGAACCACATTTCTTTTACTTCAACTCTTTGATTTACGCGCGTTTCACCTGGGCAGTCATTGGAAACGTGCCTTGACATTTACTCGTGATCAAGTACGCTAGGCTTCATTGAGAGAGCACTCCAAGTTCGGTGAACAAGGGATATTTCCTTCAGTAGCACATTGAATCGGGTGTTGATAAAACTGGTCACGGATGTATCAGTTAGAAGTCACCAATGCTGCGTTCTGGAGGTAATGGATTTTCGAGCCTCATCATCGCAACTCAAATTCTCTTTGCTCTGTACCATATGGAATCAAGTTTGTTGACCGTTTGTCCGTTTAAAGAAATTTGTATTAAAAAGAAATAAAATAACAAAAGCTGAATAAAAAAGAAGGGTGAAAATAATAAGGGTTTTAAAATGTGAAATGATGTACAGAGTGATTTTTTAGCTAATTACACTTCATGTACCCGATGAGAATTATTTTGCGGTGACTGAAAACATGCACCGTACAGTTCTTTATAAACAACGAGCACTTATTTTTGTGTCTCTGTCTGGACTCGAACCTTTTTATCTTCACATGAAAACTCCATACTACCTGAAATAACCGTAAATCAAACTAATCCTGTGTGCGTGCTTGCATCCGTACGTACGTATGCGTAATATTTAGTTTCCTCAACACCAAACTCCACTTCAGGATTCCCAGGCACTTATCTCTCCTACAGACGTTTCCTGCATAACGGAACAATCTTCGTAATTTTTGTTACTTCATTAAGAGCTATTTATATTGCACAAATTTATTGCTTTTTGCTCATGGTTCTCCTGTATCAACCGATCTAAATTTATGGGCTTTCGGCTGCTTTATGGCAGATAGAAGTAGAACGGCAATAGTGTAAAGTATCATCGATAACGTTTTCCATGAGTTTGCGAATCTAGAAACTGTT
>UZAN01039964.1:43455-60238 GCA_900618425.1 Echinostoma caproni
GAACAACGTGAGGAGTTGGAAACGCGCGCAAACCTATCCGTTTTATTCTTTGAGCTCAGTTTTCCCGGAGTACTCGAAACTTCATGTCAATATTTGGAGAGAAAAAGCTTAACAAAACGCGTAGATAATATCTGTTCAGGGCGATATTTTGCCCGTACAAAACTTTTGGTACACAACCCTATGCCAATATTATTATTATTATTATTATTATTAATAACAATAATGACAATAATATGACTTCTTGACATTGACTGCACAACTATACGGTTGGTCTACAGAACGCGATGGGGTTGCGGTTGTTCCAACGCTTCCCAAGGGAGAATAAGAAGTGGAGAAGTTTAGCAACCGTAGTATAATTTTAAAACACAGAACTGTTGTGATTGTGCAATACATCACTTTGTCACTGTTCCCCATTCAGTGTTTGCAGCAGAATATTTGTTTCCGTTGCGAACAATGACTCTTCAACCTGTGGTTCTCCTCTAGCTGACTGAAATGTAAACCTATATGCATTTATAAATCATTATAAAAGAATGCAATACAATAGAACCTTAGTGAATTGCTTCTGGAAAACGAATTGCATCAGTTCCATCAGGTTTTGGTAACAACCTATCACTAGTTCGTGCATTAGAAAATCATGGATCGCGTTCTCTGCTTTGAACACTGTTGTACCATGATATGCTTGGCACACATTCTGGATTCAAAAACGTAAAAAACGATAGTAATATTAATAGTGATAATAATAATTCCAGTTTGAAAGAAATCATTCCAACATCCCATAATCGTGTTATTACTACTTCTCTGTATCTGCATACATTGAAGAATTATGTACTACCGAGTGCAGAACAGTATTCAGCGTATGGTTTTTCCATGTGACAAATGCATAACGGACAAACATTGTCCATCTACGCAATCCTACTTGGTGCGCGTTGCAAAACTTCACAAATCAAACAGACTAAGTGTTTCAGTTCAAAATAAAAGAAAGTATCCGTAAAAAGAGAAAGTTTCATTTCAGTAACATTCTCCTCGAAGTTGATGGGCACTTTAGGGTATCATGGTTGAATTAGTTCATTCGGTTGTTCACAGACACCGAGCACTTTTGACGCTCCTTGGGAGATCTGTAATTCTCCAGTAGTTGAATGCATTTGTAGACGATGGAAATATTTATGATGACCGACAAGGACAGCTGTTTCATCTTGGTTGGGACTCGGCAGCAGTGCGTACGTTTTGTATCCCTGTCAGGACTCGAACCACAAAACTTCGGGTTGGGACTTCAAACCCCCACTCCTGGGCTATACGGTTGACAAGTATCATCTTGGGATTAGCCTATTCGATTATTCATACGTACCAGTCATTGTCAATAGTCTTGAGTGAGGATTTCACTCCTTCGGAGTACAGGTTAAATCATCGAGCTCAGTGGGTAGTGTTTTTCAAAATGTTTTTCAAATGTTTATTAGTTCGTAACTTCCTAATTCACATTACCTTTATTCTGTAAAGAACAAAGTTGATATAAAAATTGTCTATGAATTTTTTGCTTCTTTACCACAACAATTATTCGTTGGCTATTGTATCGAATTGCATTTAACGGCAAAAATGTTGATGGGATATTCTAGTCACGTTAACAAACAGAACCATTAGATCCATGTCCTTGAAAAAAAATTGCGATCACTCAAATACGGAGTTTGAGACAAAAGATTTTGAAGTGTTCCTTATATTATATAGTGAACCTGTTCGTGCACAGAGCAAGTAAAGATTGAACTAAAAGCTAGGAAGCATTCACTGTACAGCTCTTTCGACCTGATTGGGTCTCCTAAACAGTGCGAATCCACAAAAAATACATCCATTTTCGACACATATATGTAATTTGAAAAAGCGGGTAAATTTGTTTTGATAAGCCTTTCTTAACCAGTCCATTTGTGCATCATTACTATGATTCAATGTTCTATAAATGGGTTAGATGCTACCAAACGCAATGAACGTCACTTAAGTGTCTTTACCGAATATTTTAGAATATGTAATGTATACATAATAATCACAATAATGATTCATAAATGGACTGCGTACAAATGGTCTATTCAAACAAATTGCCCCGGTGTTGTAAAGGAGATAGTTGTGTCAAAGATACACTTCCTGGGTACAAGTATGTGAATGAACTGACAAGGGATAACCGGATACTTACACGTGCCTGACGAGTGGCAAGAGCCGTTAAATCGATCGTGCGCTTTCAGGGAAAGTTTATAAAGTCTTTGATTTACTAATTATTGTAATACAATGCTCTCATGTTTGATTTGTAAAAATAAAAACTTGTGAACACAGTTACATAATTATCGCTCATTCTTTTGTCAATAATCTTTGGTGATGTTCGACCGATCCTACTCGCTTTGGCTCTTGGTTCATGTATTTACATTCTACGATAAAACTCAAGATTCTCACTTCACTTTATCATTCTAAGATCAAATAGATGAAGCATTGCCGGTAAAACGTTTGTCTATTTTTCCCGGGCTTCAAATAAACATCAATTTGTTGGTTTACATTTCAGGAGGATTTTTTCCTTCGAATATTAAACAAAGACAATAATGTTTCAAACTATGGTAAATTTATCATTCCAAATTACCGAACATTCGAAGCCTGTCAGTGGAACATATTAACTTGTGATATCCATGTCTGATACTACGACCTTGTGGTCTATTGGCCAATAAATGCCCCCAAGTATTCATTGATATCCAATCTGTAATTATATCAGAACACCTCAGCAAGGAGAATTAATTATGATTCAAGATTAGTAGTAAAGTGGAGCTTTTGGGGTGTGCAAATTGGAATTTCTCATTACACGGACTGGTTTTCTAGCTCTCCTGTCAACCCCCTCCCCATCCTTGTTTTTTTCGCTTTCAGAAGGCTGGTTTTGAAACAAGCATAATTTAAACAGACATAGAAGGGGATATTTGATAGCCGATCAGTGGTGTTCCATGTAACAAAATATTCGTTCTATCGAATACTATTTTATTTTGGGAAATAGGAATCGTTAAACTCCAAATACGTTAACTTATCCTTTCTGAAATCACTCCATTTCACTCCACTCCACTCCACTTCACTTCACTCCACTCCACTATCACCACCACTACCGTTCACCACCCAATTACTTTACCACCATCCCAAGTCTCATCGTTTTAATCCTTCGTTGACCAATCTGCCATGTACGCTTGTCAGGCCGATATTTGTTTCCGTCTCAACCGCACCATCCGAAACGATGCATTCTTGCCGGGGAGACATTTAGGGTCGTGCGAGATGTTCACGTTTTCCGCGTTTCAGTCAAAAAACGCAGATGAAGGGGTGAAAAACAAAGCAGTAGCAACAATAACAAACAGCACAACTTTCACTTTTTTGAATGTTCTGACACTACCGAGTTGGAGGTTAAAGTTTGCAGAACATGCATGAATGGGCTTGCATAGCGGCACAAGCACTCCCATGGGCGACTTGAAACGTCAAAAGATTTTGCATTTCGGATAGTCGAAGTTCAAGAATGGGACAGATGGAACGGGGAAGCATGTAGATGTAGACGGCACGTGGGGGAGGGGGAGAGACAGGGTGAATGAACGGTGGGTCGCTATGCGAAAGAATGGAACAACGTACATTTTAGACCGAGTGAGATAGAGAGATTGATGCGTGTGAAGTGAAATTGCAACACATACACAAATCTTAACGCATACATGTATGCAGACACCCGAGTTCAACAGTGTGCTACTTGCTGTCAGTACCGCAGACCAGTTCTTCGTACGGACGTGGATAAAAAATAACCGGACGAGAGTGATCGTTACAAATCATCGGCATTCATTACTGCTTCCATTCCCACACTGAAAACGTAGTCGAGACAACGAACTGCTTAGACGAATGTAAGTATTCATGTAAGTATGTATGTACGTGTGCTTATATGCGTCTCCTCATTATTCCCACTATAAATGAAAGAAGACCCCGGGGTGGTGTGGAATGGATACAGTACAGTTTGACTGGAATGCTCTATTAAATTACAGAATTCCTATGGGGTGTCTATAAAAGTGATTTGGGTAAAAAAAATCGTTGAACACTCCAAACCAAGCTTCGCGACCTTTTGGGCGATATGGGTTGCAGCACTCCAATTACTCCGCGGAAAGAAACGGAACCGGATACATACAGCACTGAACGCGGATTAGCACCGGGCTCGGACCACGGGAATTCCACCGAACCGGGGGGAATGGTTGCGGATGAGGATCTGTTTCGGATAATGGTTTGCCAAAATGTGGACTACTCGCATTTTACACTTGGTTCGTTGAGCGAAAAAAAAATCGACAGCTATGTGAAATATGTCACTTTTGGTCAAGGACATTTGGCAAAGTATTGGGGAAACTCTGTAATGTGTAGGGTTGTTGTGTGGTTACAGTTTTTGATGGCGCAAAAACGTCTTCGAGGACCTTAACCGATCCCAAGAAGTTCATTACAAGTTGAACACGAATGCCAGTTGGACTTGAGTGCGCGGAGAGCGAAGGAAAATAAACGACAATTTAGTTTTTCCTAACTGAACTAATGCACTGTAGAGGAATTTTTCACCAGTATGCCTCTGGGATGGATAATGTTTTCGTGAACCGGTTCTGGGACTTTCCGATTCTAGCCCAACCTCTGTAGCACAACACACCAAACAAATACAAGTATTTCAGTTGCCTTTGTTCATTGTAGAACGTGAAGAGTGTGTTGATTCGTACAGTGAAAGTAAACCAATGGAAATGGCTGTAACTGGACATTTCTAAATGAAGACGGATGGAGGGTGAGGATGTAATAAGGCGAAGTTCAAGTTAAACTAATATTGCGGCTCAGTTATTGGAGTGTATACAGGACTGGTCTGTGCTAAGACCAATATGATTGATGATTGTGTCGCACAAGTTCGTAAGTTTGAGTCAGATTAACCGAATAAGGTTTTCTCATAAGATGTTTCGCATTTGATAAAGTTAGGGTGTCGAGTTCTTCTGCGTTGTTTAATTGCTTTAACTGGTTTAGCTAGTATTTCACCAAGCGTTCGACTAAATATCGGTCCGTTCTACCTATATACTTTTNACTTTAGGTGGAAGGAAGCAGATACTTTACACGTGGGGCATTGAATTCAATACGGTCCGTGAAGCCACAATAGAATTGCCAGCTATTCTCGGTTTGTGCTGCACATGGTTGGGTTGCCATAATTATTCATTTTAGGGCCTATTTCCTATTGTGACCTTGAATGGTAGAACCATAACGATTGGTTTCTTTCTAAACACTTGTCCACGTTCGGTTTTGTGTTTGGAGATATTATGATACTCCGAAGATTTTTCATGGGTAGACAGGATTGTTTAAAGTTCTTTTTGTGTTTTGTAACCGCTAGTTACATTGTAATATATCTAATCATATTGGCAGAGTGTGTGGTGCTTCACCGGTATTTTACTCACTCACTCACTCACTCACTCACTCACTCACTCACTCACTCACTCAAGGAGTCAATCATTCCATGGGAATGACCTTTCCTCAAATAGGTATACTAACAATGCGTGTCACGTTCGTTTCGATAAATCATAAGCTCGTTTTCTACTGCTCATAGATTAACCAGATACAAAGCACTTTATGAAACAAGTCACAAAATTCTGATTTTGTTTTGTTTTTTATCTTGTCCAAAGAAACAGTCTATGAGAAAAGCTGAACCAACCAGACTGAAACCTGCGACTCGCTGACGTATTCCGTGATTAGTTGTCCAATTGAACATTCATTTTGTGGAATACCAATTCCAGGCCCCAAATGCACAAAATCTGATCAACTGTTTTTCTCTGGTTCTATCTTTATTCCTAACTGGGATTCACTCACCTGCCAGATATCATTTTTGGCATATTGTAAGCGATTGGATCGCATACTTGAGGAGGCGTTGTATAATATCGACTCTTTAGATTCACCATCTTTTCAGTTTAACACTGAGTCATTCAGGAGGGAGGCAAGCGTATCATGATTACATCCTAAACCATCACAAACGTTGCTTGGTCTGGATGGATTTCAGGCTTCGTTCGATTCCAACCGGACCGGACCTGAGCCAAAGTCTTCGAATCGTGCGGATTTGTAAACCTTTGAGAGAATAACGTATGATGTCAGCTTGGCCGCTTTGCAGTCAGGGGTTTACTCATTGGACTGCATGTTTTGCACGTGCTTTTCAGGCAATATCAACTTTTCAAATCACTCCTACAACAAAGGTAATAAGGAAAACATGCAAATGAACAATGAGTAAATTGTGGTATTGTTTTAACAAAATACCGGATTCTTCACGAATAACCCAAGATTTGTTTGTTTCTCGGTCAAAAATCTCGAACGCACCATATGGCTTTTTTTTTCTATGGTGTGAAATCACCGACAATGTGTTTCTATTGAATTCTATCGGTAGTCAGGCGTAAGGAGTAGTCAGTTCAACGTCCCCCCCCCCCTATTTGGACTATTTGAGATGGCTGTTTGTAGGTTGCCTCACCTCGACCTTGCATCACATAGTGCTCGCCCATTCATCAATACTATTGGCCATATCATAGTCTTCTCGAAAGTACATTACTCCCAAATGCATATCTTCCCACCGTAGTCTTTACCGATCGCATCAGAAACCTATTTTCGAAATACATGGCACAACTTCAATCCGACGATCACAATAGATAATCTAACAAATTTCGTTCGGAAAAATGTTTTTTCTTCTGCAACGAAACTGGTTGAGTGATACCACGTGGACCAAGGAATCAGTGATTAATGACCCCCCGATAGTCTGAAGTTTTCGTCGACAAATTCGTGCAAACGTATTATCATTTGGCGAATCGTCAGCTGTGAGCAAGGAAAGCGGTGTTATGTGTCTACATGATACCTTCGTAATTGTGTTGACACTTACGTGTCGTGGACAGGTGGAGTTCACTTCTAACCCCCAGAACTATCCAGGGCACATTCGTTGTATCTCAACATGAAGCATACGGCAAAAAACGCAAAATAGATGGCTTTGCCAGTATCCCCCATGTTGAGATGCAGCGATATCATCCCAGATATGAATGGTGTGCAGTATTGCAATAGGATTGTTTCTATTGAAGTTGATCTCGAGAATTGTGTAATCCGCCGTCAGCACGGAACAAATTCCTTATTATTTGATCAAACTGGTGACGTTGTGTTGCCCGGAATAGGTGACTTCAGGCTCACGTAACATACATCTCACTGAATATCTAGTTACATGAAAATCAAGTGCGGCTCTCTCTGTCTTTACTGCTGCATGTTTCTGTTTATAATCCTGGTCGAAAGGGATGCTGAGAATACATTCAGTTAGAGAATCGTGTACTTACACCAGTCCAATCTTGTCAATCCATACGTGAGAATATTTTGATATGCAAACCATCTGCGAACTGCCACTTGGCAGCAAAAAAACAGATCGGATTCCTTATGGTAGCTTTCAGTCAGAAATAAAAGGAACGCAAAGTCGATTTGTATGACCAAACCGGGCGAATTTTGCGGGTTTTGCATTTATCGTTCTTTGCAACCTTAAAATGACCGTAAAATAACAAGTCCAAAAAAGGCTTCACACAAAAGCGAGACAGAGAGGACTGTTTTCTGCATTCACACACACACACACATGATTTAGTGGGTTCCCCGTGAATCCAAAATGGATGTAAGAATAAAAGTGCATCAGGTTACAGATAACGAATTTCTTTGATAAATATGACTCACTGAAGTAAGTGAATACTATTGCTCATCGGATGGGGCATCTTGTGGAGAAGGAATGGGTAAGGTGAATGGGAGTATGAGATTTGAGTAAAAATGAGCAGTAACTTGTTCGCATTACTGATTTGTTTGTGTAAAAAACGACAATGGAACTTGGCTTAAGTCGTGGGTTCCAATACCGGATAAGGTAATACCGGCAAAACAGTAACTAAAAGTCTGTTTAAAGTTCACTGGCAAAATATGCTTGAAAACTGCAACAGAAAGCCATGAATGAATAGAAGTAAAGTTCTTACGCTAGGTCCGGTGAACGAGGAGTGTAGTGATTGTAGTATGTGCTGATCACGAAATACCAATTCCGAATTATAAATCACGGACGCCAGGTAGGCACGGAACCACACTGGTACTAGCACGACAGTATCCCATGTGACCGAGATGCGAGGACAAGGTGATAGGAATAGAAGTTCGTTCATTGAAAGAATTCATGGGGTTTAAATAATATGTATAACAAAAGTTCATTGGTCATCCAAGCCTCTACCAATCGCCTGTCAGTATTTCTGGCATCGTGGAGATTATGTCTGGACCGCACAACTTTTGATTGGTTGGCACAGACGGCCTATGGTTCGTAGTCCAGAGGCTGTGACATGTAAGCGCTTTGCAGACGTCACCTGGGAAGCTTGATTGATCACAGTTGTCCGAAAACTGTAACATGCCACTCCGTGGTATGCGTCATCTGGTAGACCAGAATCATTACACCAGTATGTGTCTTGCCAAATTAGGAAGGTATCAACAAGGTTTGGACATGTTCAGTATTATTGGTGAGGTATACTGCTCGGCATGGAATACAAACACAGATATTAGTGATAAATTGATCTTTACGTTTGTGGTAAATCATCATCATCAACACCATCATCACCACCATCACCATCATCATCATCATCATCATCATCATCATCATCATCAATCGAGGTGACACTTGCAGTGTATATGATAGTGCACTGGTAACAATAAGTCTCCGGTAAAAGTTTGTTGCTAATGCGCCCTGGTTCGAATAATTTATCACCGCTTATCTCACACACTCACTTGAACACCGATCAGGTTTCAACCCGGTCGGATTTTGATCCAAATCCGGAATGGCATCACAGCTATCCACAAACTGGAACTAACCACCTTTCCACTTCTTTTTCCTTCGCAGACCGCTCATTTTCTCGAGTGAGGTTTGGTTCAACAAAAAACTACCTGGCGATATATAGAACACGCGAGTATCGAGGTGATAAGGGGGTGATGTCAATCCTATATTCCGATCGCCCAGTTCGATAGATGAGATCAGTAAGATCATACGCAAGCAGCTGATGCATATATTGCGAATTTCTTCGTGTACAGAGCAAATGAAGGATGTTGTTAGAAGCTAGAAAGCACAGTACAACTGTTTCGATCGGATTGAATCTCACTCTTAGCGTGAATCCATTGACCCATCTAAGGATATAATTCTGAATCTCTCAGGTACAATGGAAGCTTGCTATCCACTTGACAAGTGGACTACTGAAGTGGTCCGTTTTCTCCTAATCACCTACTAATATACCACAATGAAATCTTTGCAAGCGTGTCATGACTATCACACTTAGCACATCTCACCATTGGTTTCTGATATTATGACTCGGTTAAAACCATTCCAAATCTAGCTACTTGTCATATGGGAGTAGTAGAGGAATCGATTCGACCATACGGTGAATGGTTTACATGTAGTCATCCAAAGAGAATTTTACACTTTCGATGCGAAGCCAATTACCGACCAAATTTTGTGACGTTATTTGGTGTTGGTTGGATGTTCATCCACAAGGACTTCATTTAAATTATATCTGTGGTAGAAAATGAGACTGAACTTCAAGTGAAGGAAACACCGGTTCTGTTTACCGAATTTCCAGCCGACCAATCATTGTTTTCACACCTGAGGGATTCCTGCGAATCAAAAGTCAGCTTCTTTTTCTCTCATCGTCATTTTGTCGAAACAGTATCGAGTTGTTCTGATTGTATTTTGGCTGTGGGTGCGAATTGTCGTTAATGAGCTAGCATACTGGTATCCAAGTGGGTCAGGTCACTTCCGTCACTTTGACCGAGCAGGCGATTTGGCCACTGTGAATACCGATTGCAAGACCAAACAACCAAGTCGGGGACTGGGTAGATGATTGAACAATCGGACTGAATTAGTCTTTTACAGTTGTTTCAATCCGCAGATGGATTTGATTGGCTTAACTCTGATCAATGCTTGCCGGATATAGGGGGGGGGGGTAGAGCTAGAGGCGGCAGAAGATTATTCGTGTCTGTCGAAACACTTCAATCTGCATTCGACCAGAAACGAGGGTGTTTTGCGTTCGGTGATCGGGAGACACACGTAGATGTCAACTGGCCACCCGCATCACATTTGACGCTGTGCACAGTCGAATTCGCTTTCAGTCTGATTAACTACAACAATCAGTGTGTTCCTTTCGAAATTCACTTGTATTATAAACAATGAACGGTTGACTCATTATTGTTCATCTGATATAGCGACCCCCTATTTTGAGAATCTATAATTATCACAAAAAAAGAAACTTTCTGTGTACTGTTTGGTCTTGATATTTTGTTCACCAGGAATAGTTTATTGGTCTACTCCCATCTGTTTGAAGTTTTCAATATAACGAAAAACAACTGTTCGATGCCTAATCAAAATCTAATTGGTCACGACTGGAAGACGAGTGAATCATTGACTTTGTCATTTGAAACGCCACGTCTATGGGTAGTCCGACGTTTAAAAAAATGTGCATTGAGGAGGGGTCGTTGATAGTTACTTGTATTTTGTTGCTCTACCTCCAGAATGTACGGTTGTACTAGCCGCACGTGAAGGTGGGATAGGGGCTGGAGTGGCCTACTTTTATCACGTTGTGCAGAGCTGTGACCTCTGTAAGAAGACGACTCACAATGACCGGTGATATTTTAAGACCCATCATTTCCACTGTTGCAAGAATGTTAGTACAGAAAGGCGTTTATTAAGGAAAAAGTAAGCTATGGAGATCTGGGCGCAACTGCCAATTGCTGACGTACTCGGTCCTGGCATTCGTGACGCTTGCGTTCGAATAGACTTCTGTGTTGTAAATTTTATAATGTTAATAACACAGCGATGTCGGTAGACAGTTATATTCGTCGACGTTTCGGTTACCATGGGTAACCTTTCTCAAGGCAGATTTTTTATTGTAACACCTGGCTTGAGAAGGGTTACCCACGGTAACCGAAACGTCAGTGACTATAACTATCTACCGACATCGCTGTGTTATTAACGTTATAAAATTCATAAAAAAAACACATGGCGCATCGATTTCTCGATACAATGATAACATCATTTGGTCCTGATGTATTAAAAGGATTTCCGTGTGCTCTGATCATAAAAAAATAGAAACTGGTTCATAAACCAACGAAGACGAGTATGATGTGGTGCAAACAAGTACACATGACCTCAGCCAGCTGTGAAGGTCACTCGGATGGGGCTCGGATAGTTGATTAGAGTCTCCGCAGTTTTTGTTTCATTTGTGAATGAGGAATTTAGATCACTGAACCAACTGTTGTCAGCAGTGGTATGCTTTTGCTAACTCTCTTCAGTCCGCCACTGCCATCACTTTAATCTGTTCCTTTACTTAGTTCCTATGTCTATGGGATTGGTGCATGTCAACAGTCAGGACCCAATGTATTAAGATACTAGATTAAGTTTTAGATTAGCAAGCTTGTATTAACCCATTCGATTGGTAAGAGGTACCAGGCACCCTTGATGGTCTTGGGTGTGGGTTTCACTCCTTGAGAGATTGTTAATTCCCCACTAGTTGAATGTATTTACATGCGGTAAAAAAGTTTGTGATAACCGACAAACGGCAGTGGACGCCTGTTTCGTCCGGTTTAGGACTCGTTAGCAGTGTGTACTTTGTGTGTCCATGTCAGGACTCGAACAACGAACTTTCGGGTTAGGATTTAAAACTCATACCCCTACAAGACCATCAACAGTGCCTGGTGCGTCTTAACAATCAAACGGGTTAAATCAAGCTTGCTACTCTAAAATTTAGTGTGCCATTCACACAAGGTGATGACCGTCGACCGTGCAGCTCAGGGGTAAGGGTTTGAAGTCCCAACCCGAAAGTTCGCAGTTCCAGTCTTGGGAGGGACACAAAAAACGTACGCACTGTTGACCAGTTTCAGACAGGACGATACTAGATTAAGGTTTGTATAAACGGAATAAACTAGAAATTAAAACCCACGGGGATGGTACTGTTGTATTCTTTGGAGAAGATTAACCTTTGAGCAGCAACCCAACCAACTTAGTGGTGAAATAAGAAATTGAAAGAAATGAAATATCAAGAGATTGGTTTTATTGAAAGTAACCAGGTAGTTCCTAAAAATAGCGACACTTCTGTAGGGAACCGTTGACCTAATGTGCTTAGCCCTGAAACTGCATTCGTTCTTTTAAATGTTATCCATAGAGAAAACTTTGTGTTGTTGGGTTAGAAACAATTCACATGAACTCTGACGTAGAATTCTGGGTTCTGAAGATCGCTCGATGCCGCAGGAGCAAATTAATGCACTGCCTCAGCGGCACTTGCAGTCGCTGTACGCGTGTCACGTCAGACCGAAACTTGAGTGTGACTGATGAGCTTGGAGCTTGCACAACGCTTTGCCACTATACTGGCAGTCAGAATACGTGGGACTAGTAACGAAGGTTGTCTACAGGCTGTTGGTTTATTTCCAGTTGGATATCAACGCGTAAGGAGGGACCTGATATGCATAATGAAGATCCTGAGTTATGTCATGGATCCGGAGTTTCAGCATCTCTTCCCTCTTCGGACGGATCAACACACACATACACACACACACACACAAAGGGTGCTCTCTCACGTTGCACAAGCTTCAGCCGGTCAGTCTGCCATTGGTCTAGTGATTATCGAAAAGGTCGACAACGCTGTGGAACTAGCTTTCAGGAACTGTGGAGGAAGAGATTATTGACGACTCGTTCAAGTTGCTTCTGGGAGAGTGGGAAGAGTATACATAATCGTCCTTTTGGCCGATTGATAATGAGATTTACACGGGTATTATACCGTAAACCTCCAAGACCGATGACAATCTGAAACCATTATGTATTTGAGGGCTAAAGTCAGAACTGAACTCATTAGTAAAGACCTCCGGACTTAGGTGTACCGGTAGGCATATTCACTAACTTTGTCACCGGGACAAGCAGATTGCTAGAAAAGCCCTACATTTTTATTGAATATAACTCAATCGCTGTGGATGTTTCTTCCAAATTGAAAAATAGGAAACAAGTAACATACTAGAATTACTGCAATTTGAACAATGTGTAGTTTTTATTATATTACATATTATATTATTATTATTATTATATTACATAAGCTGGTAGACTATTACGAAGATAACTGACCTGTAACGCTTGGCAACCGCGTCAGCAATACTTTATCTTGAGTGCTTGTATCTCACAGGACCTTTTTGATTCATGACGTTTTATTTGCTTCGTCTTGCAGGTTTGTTTTTAATTCCGACCCTTGGAGGACCTGTATCCCAGTGTTTCCTCACCACCTCGTATCCCGGTCACCCCGCCTCAGTACAGCCGTTCTCCGCCGTTTTTCGTCATTCGCAAAACTTCTTATCGTCTCCAGCTGGGAGAATCCGTGCCGGGGGCCATCCTTTCATGCATTTCGTTTCACTCAGCCTCGCCGCGAGAGCCCCGGAGATACATTCGCATTACATATCCAAAATCAAACTGTTATCAGGATTCTCAGAGAGTTCAGGAAACCCACTTGGATCAATCATCTTCAAATGAGCATATCAGTGTATTTGTTTCCAAATTCTACCCAACTGAGCTAGGGAGACCTTGATTTGAAGAAAACAACAAACATCCAAATCTTCACGTCCTGATTGTATTCTCGCTGCCACTTCGTGACTGGACATTTATGGAGGGGTAGGGAAGATACAATTTATCTTTGGCTATGTTTCATTAGTGTTGTAGCTCTAGATTTTCCCTAGGCACTCAATTGTCCCCGGTTATCATTTTTTTTCTCATCCTTTTCAAAGATAAAAAATATAATACTACCACCAACCGTTTTCTATGGTGATATTGATCTTTATCACAAAACAAATAAGCAAAAACAACACAATGATTGTTAATTTTTCGAGTAATCTATTCGTTCGCATCGCTCACTGCTTCTTTAAGACTGGCTAAGAATAAGAGCAATCTATAGCGATCCTACAACTCTTCAAGATAAGTCAAGTCAAGTCGAGGAACGCTTTATGCACCCGAAGGGTGAATGTTCAGCCATTAACGATCATTACAGTGAATAGATAAAACCAATTGCAAATAAAAAAGACAATATAAGAAATTGTACATTTTAGTAAGTGAGAGAAAAATTAGTGCAAGAGTATTTTTCCCTGGGGTGGGTGAGAATATTCTGAAGATTAACTAGTAACCGAGCAAGGTATGGAATGACACTGTTTCTATATGTGGAAGTACGCGCAGGAAGGAGCTGATATTTCGAGCGAGTTCGAAGACGAAACAGGACTTTCACGATATCTTGATGCAGACAGTGCACTTGATCATGTGTTATCCTGTCTATCAATGTGTCATAATCGTCAAGAGGCTTGAAAATAAAGAAATCAACTAAAACAACTTTATCAACTCCACTGTAGCAAGACAAAAGTTTAAGCGATCTCGAAAATAAAGTGAAGTCTTTTTCTTTCAGTCCAGGGATAAACATCGAGGAGCAGTAAAACCAGTGCTCAAGAGTGCAAGCAATCACAAATTTAAGAGTAAGATTATTTGGTACGGCCAATTTCCTGAGCCTGTAAGCATAAGAAGAAAGTTTTTGAACTTTTGTGAAAACGCTGATGACAGGGGGCAAACCGGACAGGTTATGGGTTAGGGTGACACGAAGGTATTTAACAGATCTGTTAACTCTAAGATCAGGAGATCATTAGCTAATGAAAGATAACGGGACGGGGACTGGTTTTAAGACTAAATGGAACTTCATTGCACTAACTGATGTTACGTACAAGGGATCGAATCACAGACCAATCGTGAAGTTCATTAAACTGTCTTGGAGAGGTCGGAAACTGTCCGAAATAGGGGATTGGAAACCAATCACAATATCATCAACAAAACTATAAGCAATAAAGTTGGTGGGAATAGTGAGACTTCGTATATACATAGAAAACAAGAAAGGGGACAAAATATCACCGGGAAAAACACCGGCTTCAATGTTAATTAAAGATTGTACCCCATTGAGTGAAATAAACTGGGTCCTACGGGAGAAGTAGTCGATTCGTACATTCAAGACTTCAGAAGTTAGATCACACTCAGAAAGACCTTCAATCAGCATTCCCCAGTCGAGAGAACCAAAAGCGCTTGCCTAATCAAGAAAAGTTAAACGAGTGGTATCGGCACTATTGCTTAAGATGGAAGCAACAGAATGAACAATATGAGCAACGGCGTCACCCGTGGACAGATGAGGTTTGTAAGCAAATTGTAAAGGATCACGGGAGTTACAGTGGGGTATCATGTAGTGCAACGAAACATTTTCAAAAGCCTTCAGCAACACAGATGTGCAGGTAATTGGACGGTACTATTGACGATCCTTTCTGAGTTGTGTTCATTTCAGTTTGCTCTCTACTATAGTGAATGACTTGTGTGGGTTTATGCTCAGCATGTGGCTGGCGGAACCACGAGTTCTCGTTCAATTTTTATATACTATCCAGTAATATCTATATAGATGGGTGGTTGGTATATTTCAACCCATTTTTGGGGTATAGAGTTTTAGCACTGACATCAACGATCATACTTGACAGTCCAAAATAGTATATCAAGTGCCGTCTGAAAGAAATACATGGATCGCAGACCAGTTAAAGATTACATGGTTACCTGTTTGTTTGTACCTGATAATGTATCTGAGCCAACAACATATGTCGCCAAGAGAAACACTGATTCATATTCGGTGAGCTTTCGAAATGGATTATGCCTCAAAAAACAATACCAAACAAACGCACGGAGGTGTGTGTGTGTGTGTGAAAATTCACTTCAGATTACATTCCGGCGCGCGATCAGTGATGTCACTCTGTTGGTGGCGATGATACCAAACTGGATTGTGGTTGCAACGATCACCGCTACCCATGATACGGGGTTGTTTCATTTTCACTACTCATAAGCTACACTCTCAAACTCAAGTAAACATCACAATAGATGTGTACTTTCGTAGACACACTGCGACTATCACTAATTGATAGTTACAAAAACAGATCTGTGCGCCAAACAAAATAATTAACGCTGAATTTGTTGATAGATAAATAAATATGTGGATATCTGCATAGGTTCGCATACACGTGTAAATATCGGGGGTAGAGACCGAGAGTGAGAAAGCAAGAGAGCACCCAGACAGAAACATGTGACCTGTTTGTTCAGAATCGTAACAGTGAATACATGAATGTCTATGTGCACATACCAAACACCGTTCTAGTAGCTATCAAATGTCACTTGGAACAACAGATTGACAGTGTGTTTCTCTTTGCCAGTCACTTTTCGGTTACGCATAATTGTGGTTTTCGCATAGACAGAAAGTTCCAAATCCAATGGATACTTGATTGACATTCCCGGTTAGCGAAAGAAGTTCTACGAAGTTGTACGAGTAGCGCAGACCAATATACAGAGGACGCGGATCGGTGGATTTTCTGGGGCAACTTGTTCATGTCAAATGTGGACGTGAAAAATAAACACAGATACACATACATGCACACAGTCAGGTGCACTGATAAACATTTGTGTTCCGGTTGATGGGTAGAGGTTGGGGGGGGGAAGGGTTGATTGTTACAGAAACAATCGTCTCAAATACATGCTGACAGATTTTCAAAATCTGGAACCTGAAAAGCGTTTTACACGATATGATTGTTTGCACTTGATACTTCGATAGAACACCTCGAACGAATCATTCATTTCGCATCAGATTGTCCCACCGTTGCTGTTGGAATGAAAAGAAACGAAGCTGACGCAATCCGT